>OMNM01064982.1:3766-50435 GCA_900302745.1 Parablennius parvicornis | reverse complement strand
ACACACGCACGCACGCACACACACACACACACACACACACACACACACACACACACACACACACACACACACACACACACACACACACACACAGCGAAGCATAAACAAACATACTTCTCCAGTGCAGCAGAGGTCAACTTTCCATGACCTCTATTACTCATTTCAGGGACACAACAAAGCAAGAGTTCAGTTTTACAGATGGCGAACACAAGCTCTTCACTCCTTCAACGGTCACAAGTGTATTTACAGATATAAATAGAGGCTGAAGTGCTTCTCTCCCGAAGCAGCGGCTCCACATGTGGCAGTGATGACAGCTGAGAGTGGTGCACTCGTACCCAGCAATGATGAGGGCAAAACAGATGATCCCAGAGTGGCTTTAAGACCCAGCTAAGCTTCACTCCATCTACTGAGCATCAGTGGTATTACCTGAGGCAGTGGCTACTTAGCAGAGATTTCCTGTTTCCAAAGTGAACAAAGGTCAATGACTCATACGACTTCCTGCCTTCAATTATTTATCCAAAAACACTTAATATGAAGCAGATTCTGACCAAAAGCACATTTGTTTTCAACTGCTGATGCTACCAGTTAGTACTGCTCAATACTGGGGTATACTGTGGGATTTTGTGGGACTCTTTTACTGTGTACCCTCTATATACAGTGAGGATTTAGGCTGGGGTATATGTAATGTAAATACATAGGAGAAGAGGATTCCCAACTCTGAAAGGACAGAATTGTTTGGCTTTGCCGGTAATCACTGCCATGACTTCATCTCACGCCAAGCTCTGAATGGCACTATGTCTCAGTGGTTTGCATTGTTACTTCATGCTTTGGTTTCAAAAGTCCTTTTTAACTCTGCTGTGTAGTGTTTTGTGTCTTTCCTGCTGTTTGGAAGAAGATATTCATGTAAGCTGGTCTGGCTCCTCCAAACTGAGAGTATACATGCATCAGGAATAATTTCCAGGACAGAAGATGATTTAGAAAAAGAAAAAAAAGGTTCTCATCAGTCTCAAGAAGATGGTTTGAATTGAATAAGAAAAATATTGTAGTTCTTAATGAGGAATATCTTATTTTCTAAAATTCAGTAATTACATGAACAGAAAATGTGTTTTTTTTTTTTTTTTACAGAGCCCAGATTAACAATATGCCAGTCATTAAGAACCACATTTCTTCCACAAGAGCAGATGCTTTGTTAGTGAATGAACTGGTTGTATGAAATCTCTTCATCTTCTCCTATGGCTGTTCTTACACTTGAGTCACCTCAATGCAGAAGGTTCCCTGGAGTGCCGACCCACTACACTCCATTTGCGTCTACTGGGTGAAAGAAGTTTGAGAACCATGATGAAATCCAAAGACTTGTTGGATTTTGTTTTTAATGTGACTTCAAATTGTTTAGAGGTCGGAGAGTGTGTCTGTTTGTTGATGTTTGTTCTGTTTTAGAGAGGAAAGCTGGGTGTACGCTGCCCTTTGCCCTGTGTGGATTGGGATTGGCTTCGGCTTCGTGCAACCATTGGGTAAAAAAGATGTGTGAAAAGCCATGGACTATCACACATACACAACTATGGTCGATTAATTTTCCAGTAAACGTGCATACTTATGCCGTCCTCAGATTGTTACAGTGACAGGAACATATCTGCTAGAAAACAATACAACATAAGATAAAATAAACGTATAACTTGGCAGATGTATTAGAATAGGTTGACTTTGAATTTAAGAGATGAGAGATTTGTGTGACTTGATTAGGAAATGTTTTACAGTCGTCAGCTGGGGATGTTACAGGTTGCTTAAAACACATCCACATGCAGACTTAAGAAGGGACTCAAAGAAACTCTTTATTGGAAGGGAACATTTAAAACTCTTCACCAAAGAGAAACAAAAAAGAAAGTCCAAATGGAATCCAAATCGTGGAGAGAAAAAAAAAACAGAAGGTGCAGAGAAACACCAGGGACACAGATGAAGAGTACAAGCAGACTGGACTTTACTGGACTGACAAGAACAAACCTGAGGGAGACACACACACACACACACACACACACACACACACACACACACACACACACACACAGCAACAAGACACAGCTGGCTCGGATCAAGGGGGATCTGGAACATAGAGGAAGACACCGACCCAAGACAGGGAGTGTAACACCAGACATCAGGATATATGAGCAAACATAAATACAACTAGGCAAAACATTACTGTGGTGGTTACACTCTTGCCTCATGTGGCTTGCATGAACGATATGATTTAACAAGGAGTCCCACCTGATTGTAAGTTACCTTTATCAAAAAATGCACCAATGAAGAGGGGGGAAAAAAATGTATAAAGTCACACTGGTATTGTTTCTCTTTTCCCAGATGTAACTGCACCTATAACTGCTTCAGACAAAACCATCTGTTCTGGCTGCCGTGCTTTAATCTCATGATCCGCCTTCCTTGTTTTCTTCACAGTAACAGTTTCTCTGCTTTTCTCCAGCACCTTACAAGTCACACACTCTGGGCTCTATTTCTGTTATGTTTTTTCTGCTTTTTACTAGTCACATGACCACCTAAACAACAAAAACTCTTTATAGTGGATAAGTGTTCCTAAATGAAAAATCCAAAGTTGTGCTTGTCAGGGTTTTTTTTTTTATGACTCTAAATTGCCAGATGTGATTGTCTGTTGCTTGTCGAAGGTGTGCGTTGCGTCTTAACAATCACCATGGGACCAATACGTACATAATAAGTTGTCAAGTGCGGAATAAATTATGAAAATATGAGTCTCCTTAAAGTCACACGGAACAAACGGCAATAAGAAAAAGTGTCATCCATTTTATTTCTACAAACATACAACACTCATTTACAACAACAGGGACATGATCGTTTCATCTGCAGGAGAGAAGGTAAACATCGCGCTCGCCGATCTTGACACTGACGGCACATGTTTAGAGCACCAACTGTGATTGTTGACACGAGGATGCTGAAGCGTTGATGAATGCAGGGAAGACGGGCTGTTTTGTTCAAACCACAGTGAAGAATCTGGTAACGCCGGCTGTGCTTCATATTCCCTAATGACTGCCTGTTTCTGTTTTTTTTCCTAACACCAGCGTCACTGAAAGGGAATCTAAACCAAAAAAAAGAAGTACTTTTCAAGTAGCACCTTCATGTATAATGAGACAGAAGAATTGTTATAAACGAGCATAAAAACACATAAAATAGACGAAGCAAAAGTCTCTTAATACGTTGTTTACGTTACATTGTCGCAAACTGTGTGTGACCGGTGGTGTGTTCAAACGACCTCAATAAATTAAAGTAATAAAAATGGGGGAAACATGGTACAATTTCATAGCTGCAGGAAATATTTGTGGTAGGCTTGTATTTCCAACGGTGGGCGACAAAAGTATTTTTATATGAGGATTAAACCAATCCCAAAAATTGAAATTCAACATTTGAAACTAACTTAGAAAACAATACAAAGCAGAACAATAAAAAAGATCTATTAACTCTTGACAGGCGTTTAGAAAAAATGATCAGTGCTTGTTTGACACTTTGCTGTATTTTATGAATGAAAAGGATGATTTCAGTCTTTCTGGGGTAAATACTTTAAAAACATGAACAGCAGATTTTGCTCATCCGTACGTCTTCAATACAAAGTGTTCTGCTCAGCAATCGTTAAACAGTCGTTTGTGTCTTCATGAAATACACACCCGGTAATGCAGCCCACCTCATCTTGTACGGTAGATTTTCTTTGCATCGTGTCCGAGGCACAGCGTGGGTGTGGAGGCCTCCGAAGGCCAGCGAGGGACAGTCTCCTGTGTCGGATCAGTAGGGGTACGCTGAGATGGAGATGTAGATGATGAAGATGCTCTGGTAGGTAATGCGTCCCTGCAGTGAGATGGTGGTGGCCTGAACCTTGAGCCGCACCAGTCCCGGTCTGTCCAGAAGCCGCTGGGTGAAGATGATCCCCCGGCCGGCTTCGTCCTTGATGCCGAACGCCCGCCCCATCCCGCCCGCCACCGACTCTTGTTCTAGTATTATGAAGGAGGTGCGCTCCTGCAGGACGCCGGACTCCGAGAAGGCTGAGAGGCGAACCACGTTGTGTTTGGCCGGTATGCCAGAGGGCAGCGTGAGCAGCTTGTACTGCAGGATCAGAGGAGAGCCTCCTGTGGCGCAGTCCAGAGAGCAGGGCCTGTAGCAGGTCCTTTAAAAGTCAGCAGGAAAGAAGATCATGTCAGCGACTCCACAACAAATTGTTTCAACATGTATGTGCAGTCTAATCACTGTCTTTACGCAGAGTGCGGTATTCATTAGTTTTGCAAATTACCCAGGGCTTCTTCCACTCTGGTAGGATGCAGGACAAGGTGTGTCCAGACACTGGTATCCTCCTCGAGTGTTGAAACACATCTGATTGTGTCCACACTGGACGCCTTGTTCTGTACACTCGTCAATGTCTATAACAGTGGAGCAGAGCAGTAATGAGCACATATTCAAAGTTACAAACTGTAAGACGTGAGTTATATGGCTTTCTGGCACTGGGTGATGAATATAACTTCTCAAGAGTTTGGTTATTTGAGTTTTAGAGCTTCTGGCAATTTTCATTTTCATTTTCTAATCTGTTAATCCTTCCTCGTTGAAAGATTCAATACACAATAAGAGGCCCTAAAACGTTCTTCATCATAGATCATTCCGAGATGGCAACCTGAATGTTACTTTGCCACAAAATATTACACTGTGCACTCTTAAACGCAGAGGGAAAGCAGTTATTTGGGCGGAGATGATTACCTTTGCAGCTTCTGCCGTTGGGCAGCAGCTGGTATCCTGGAGGACACAAACACTGGAAGCTGCCAATGGTGTTTCGGCACTCGTGTTGGCACGGCTTCCTGAGCAGACACTCGTCCACATCTGTGCAGGAAATGATCCAAACCAAGTGAGTGAGAGAATCAAAAAGTTTGGAAAGAGTAACATCATGTGAACTCATATGTTTTTAACGTTTAATGGGGTTTCTCAAACCATAAACCTACACAGTATACTATTATCATAATATATTCATACACTATCATCTGAAATGCTGTAGTGTGAAAAGTTTCACATTATTTAGAGAAACTTAACATGAACCATAACCAGAATGAGCTTTTTCCCATAATGCCTTCATCATTGTTAGTTTTGAGAAGAAATCATGACAAGAAAGTATTTAAGGATATAAATTAAACTATAATAATATTCATTGATACAGTATTTTTTAAATGAATAGAGAGAAGAAAGTTTAAATGATTAAATGATTTCAAAGCATTGCTCCACACAGAAGAGAACACACGTAAATAGAAAAGAAAGTTAAATATCAAATAAGACAGAATACAACTAAATAAGTAATATAGTATAAAAAATTAACATGACTAAAGGATTAAAAGAGAATTACAAAAGAGACAACAAATACTACACACACACGCACACACACACACACACACAGTATATACACACTTACCAACACACGTGCCATCCCTGTTGGTGTACCCCGCGGGGCAGCTTTGTCTGGTGATGCGGGTCACTCCCTGAGACCTGGACAGGATCGGCCTGCCAATGGACGAGACCAGTTGGGGGCGGAGTCTGGCTCGGACCCTGGTGCCGTTGGCGAAGGTCTGCCCCCTCTCCAGCCCCGCACACGAGCGTCCGTCCCCAAGCAGCACAGTGCCCGGAGGACACATGCACCTGAAGCTGCCGGGCACATTTCGGCACTGGTAGGCACAAGGGTTTGGGGTCTGTTGGCATTCATCAATGTCTGGAAGGTAAAAGGAAACAAGTTGGTTGTAACATGTGCTCCTGTTTGAGAGGTTTCTGATGTTTTTTTTTTATTGAAGGGACGTCCCACCTAAACATGGAAGGCCGACTCCCTGAGATCTGTAACCTCTGGGACACACGCAGCCATAACCTCCGATAGTGTTCTGACAAATCTGAGTGTAGCGACACATGTGGCTCCCATCCTGGCACTCGTCAATGTCTGGAAAATATTCCAGATGTTATTTCACGGCTTTTTATAGAAGCTGCAACATTCATTCCACAAAATAACAGATATCATAAAAATTTATATATATATGGTTGTTTTTTTTCCTCCAGCCTCTAATGCAGGGGTGACTTGATTCTGTGTCCTTGAATAAATCAGGTAATGGTTTATGTATGGCGTACTGCTAAATCTGGCAGGACATAAGTGGATGACAGGCACTAACCCAAGCAGGCTCCATTCTCTGCTTGAGTCATCCCAGCAGGGCAACTGTCAAAGCACTGGTACCCTCCTTCTGTGTTGCGGCACTGCTGGTGGGCTGGGCATACGTTCCTCATGCACTCGTTGACGTCTGTAAAAGAGCAGCCGATATATCAAACTGACAATCGCTTATTCTATTCATCCGTCCAAGTTGTAAAGCAAGTGGGAAAAAAAACCAACTGACACACAGGGAGAACATGCAAACCCGTTTAATCCATAAAGTATTGGTAGGTACTTCCTTCCAAATGTATTGCCACTAGGCAAGTATTGCATTATCTGTACTTTCAGTAAATCTCTGGAATTGACTGACCAACGCAGCGTTGCCCGGACATCTGGTAACCAGGGTGGCAGATACAGCGAAAAGAGCCCAGAGTATTGAGGCACTGATGTTGGCACGGGGAGATAACAGACTCCTGGCACTCATCCACATCTGCAACAACAGAAACACAGTTTTATTATGATTTATCTATGAGATACTGTAAAGTAAGCACAGAATCCTCCTTCAAAAGCTGTAAATGCCGAGGTCAGCTGAGAACACTTATATAAGAGATATTAAGAAAAAGTTGTTTAGTGGTGATGACTCGCCTTCACAGCTGTTTCCCGTGACGCTGGGCTTGAATCCTGGTCCACACTTGGCTTGGCAGCGATACGTCCCCAATGTATTGACACACTGCTGGTTGTAGTGGCACATATGTGAGCCTTGCGAGCACTCGTCGATATCTGTATGGTGATGATTTAAGCATAAGGATAAATGCTGAAGCAAACATTTTTTTATAGATAAACTTTTATTTTATTTTACTATTCACAAAGCCTGTTGTCGGTTATTTTCTCTCTCACCCTGGCATGTGTTGCTCTCCGCTGAAACCGTGAAGCCAGAGGGGCAGGAACAGGAAAAGCCTCCCATGATGTTGTTACATGAGTGAGAGCAGGGAGACTGCAGGGCACACTCATCTTCATCTAATAAGAACATTATTTAATTAGGATAAGAAAACTGGTACAGTGGCAAATATTCAAATAAAGTGGGACAGCATACCAGCACAGTAGGATGCTGTGTCAAGAAGGAACCCTTTAGGACATGTGTGTTCATAACCATCTGCAAACAGAGAGACACTGTGTTATCTGCTGCAGCATTTAATCCCAGCATGTCTTCAAACTTTAAATCTGCAATTGTCCCTCTCAGACCTGGTATAATGAGGTTGGCAGTGATTTGGAAGTCCAGAGTGAGAGTCAACATGTTGTAGACGCTATTCACACCGGAGACTTTGAGCAGCTGGAGCAGAGGGCCCTGGCGCTCCTCCTGGTCCTCGTAAATAATGGTGTGATTACAGCGAAGCACCATGGGGTTTCCTCCTCTCTGGTGGGCTTGGGACGACCATGAGTACAGCTGCCCTTGGCCCGTCTGCACATATGACTCATCAAACTCCTGCAGGACGGAAACAACATCGGATGAGAGAAAGTGGACGGGATCTGGGATGTGACAGTATCAAACGCTCCAGAGTGCATACTTCTTGATGGCAGGTCACGTCTGAGGTCTTTTACATATCTGCAGAAGTGACGGCAGTGAACCCACCTGTAAGCTCAGATGTGATGACGACAGTGAGGGGGGAATATATCCGTTAATCACAATGTCGATGAGTAAAACTCCCTCAGAATCCACACCTCTGGCAACATGGGTCAAACGCAGGACCTCTCCTGATGAAACAAACAGTAAAACTGTTCACAGCCACAGGGGAGCATGCTGAAACATTTCAGAGGTAATGACCCCACAGTGTAAGCCTGTGTGCGTCTCAGTGGTGCCACCTGCTGGCTGTTTCACAGCAGAGCGTTCAAAAGCCATACATCACAGTTTACATAAAAAAAATAAAAAATTGACTCCATTGTTTTCCGTCATTAATTTGTAGTTCAGCAACTTTCCAGGTTTAATTTTTTTTAATATACAATATGTTAAAATAAATAAGATTAGAATATTAATTAGTGAATACAGCAGGATTTTGCACATGAAGAAAAATGGATGAAGGGGTAAAACTCACCAGTTTCAAACTCCAGCTGAGACTCCTGTCTGAACTGGCCCTGAGTGAAGGAGTAACCGTTCCTGGCTGCTCCGCTCTGCAGTACAGTGGTCCAATAGACCGGAGTGAACACCGACACCAGCACACGCAGCAAAGGACCTGCAAACAAATGACAGCAGCTCTTAGCTACTTAAAAGAAATACTGCGAAAGATTACTGCAATGGACTATATAGGAACATATGGAAATGTAATATTAATACTTCCAAGCTTTTATTGAAGTTACACACTGAAATTTGAATTTATGCCAGTTCAGTGAAATAAACAGACTTAAATAAACATAAATAAATAATGCAGAGTTGCATTACTTGGCATACAAGGCTAGCAGCCATACTCCAACCATCCATTTAATCCCAGAAGTCTCTCTGCTCTTTAGAAATTTTACAGCAGTGTGCAACATGTTGCAACATATACAACACCTGGATGCATTCACAAACACCAATACTTAAAAAACTGAGATCCTATTGTTGCATTATAAAAAAATCTTAATTGTGTTGGGACCGACTGCAACAAGTACATTTGTGTTTTCTTCAAAGCAGAGAGTAAATAGTCCACGTTCCCGAGACTGAGAGTATCTAATGTGCGATCACTCACCGACTGAGGGAGGAATGTTGTCCAGGCGTGCCTGCAGGGTGCTGCTCCCATCCTCCGTGTTGTCTGTAATGTTTGCCTCCAGGAAGGACACACCAAACTCCCTCTCATTCACCATCCCGATCAGACTGCCTCTGGTCTTACGTGGAACGTCACCTTTCATCACCAAACGGCAACATAACAACATAATTACATCTTACACACTGTCATTAACACATCTTGAAAGTTATATGATTAGTTCAACATTCATTGTCATTGAGATCTTGTTTTCAAAGAAGACTAGCTTCAGACAAATATACAATATAAACACGTGGTTGACAAACATGTGGTTTCTGTAAAGTATAATAAGATAGAAGATAAGATAAGAATCCAGTAAAAGGTTTCAGGTTATTTTTCAAATAGTTAAAAATACTCAATAGAATCAAACTTTCCAACTTCCTAAAGTGAAGTGTTCCAGGTTAAAGGGACAGAGTAAATACATGTAATAAATGTAGGTAATATAGGCCTAGGAGTGCAGACTAACTGCAGTGACTATGTGACGTGCAGAAGGACATATAGGCTGGCGGCCGCGCGAGGATGGTTTTAGAGATTAATTTATAGCAGTTCAAAAGCCTATGTGTGGATAATAGTGACTTAACTGACCATATAAAACAGGATGGATGTCAAATTATTTCATAAAGTGCAACGAAGCCCATGAAATGTCAAGGAATATTCGTCAGTTGTACCTGGACACAGACCAGTCTGACATTTCCTGGAGTCAATACTGGGGCCGCTGCACGATCGTCCACCATTGGCTGGTTCTGGGTTGTTGCATGATCTGATTCGTTCTTGGAAGCCTTGCCCACAGGAGCTGCTGCAGGGACCCCACTCCTCCCAGTTAGAGTAGCCTCCGTTCACTGATAGAAAGAAGGAGATGAAAGAAAAGAAGGACCTCAGGCTGGAAAGGAACACTTCAACACCTGTTTTGTTTTGTGAAGTTTGAAAAGAGTTTTATCAATTTGCTTAGTTGTTAAGCTATAGAAGTCTGTCGAAGGACATGGTCTAAACGTACCCTGAACTTTGAGAGTGATTGTCCTCTCCGCTGTTCCAGCCTCACTCTCGGCCACACACTGATAGTCTCCTTCATCTGCTGCCTGTGAATCCAAAAGAAGGAGATTTGGGCTTGATTCACACTCTGAGGAACAATTATCCTTTGATAGAATCACAAACCTGTGTCATTAAATTACAAACAGTTTTCCCACTGAGGAGAAACTAACACTACAGAAAAAAAAGGTGACATTTTCAATGGGACA
The DNA here is from genome assembly GCA_900302745.1 of Parablennius parvicornis. Taxonomy (NCBI): domain Eukaryota; kingdom Metazoa; phylum Chordata; class Actinopteri; order Blenniiformes; family Blenniidae; genus Parablennius; species Parablennius parvicornis. Next base: position 40,257 of record OMNM01064982.1, on the reverse strand, counting down.
CTTGACTTTGCACCATTACATTTTTGGCCATAATAGATATTATTGTGCCGGAGAGAGGAGATTTCACATTAGAGCGGTCTCTGAAAAGGACAGTCATCCATCTGTGAGAAAGTCTCAGCTGCAGGCTGTGCAATTATAGCAGCAGTGAGAGACCGTAACAAGGTTACAGGCTGTGGAAAGAGAAGCGGAGTCTGGGAACATCCAGCTTTCTGTTCGCCTCCTCACTCTGTTGCTAATACTGTTAGCCTCTCTGACTGGACTGAATGTGATTTTAGAGAAAACAGGACACAGCAGGACAGTCACACACTGTTCCTCAACCCAAGGGGACTGCAGATGAAGCACGGAGAGGTTGAATACTGCTCCACTGTTTGCCCCGACATGAAACATTGGTTGATGTAGTTTGCAAAAGGTGACCTAATTATATACAACTCGTAGGGACAAGGACCGTCAAGCCACTTCTACCTGAGCAGTCACTGCTGTAAAATGTGGAATGGAAAGTTATATTTACAGTGGTGCTGTAAATGACCAAAGAGCCGTTGTGGAGCGCTTGCATCCGCATGGAGCGAAGTAGAAGTTTTCCGCTTCTCAGCCATCGCAGGATGGGTCTGGGGTCTCCGTGAACTGGACAGTCGAGCACAGCAGAGGCACCCTGGATGACCGTCTGAGACATGTGGGCTTCACCCTTTAACACAGGAGGCTCTAGAAACACACAGTTGACATATTAAAAGTGATGCTATCTGTGAAAAATGTAATGAAGTGCAAACGCCGGAAAATAAGCTCACCTCTGATTCGGACAAAGGAGAGCGCTCGAATGGAGCCCACACTGTTCTCCGCAATGCACACGTACGTCCCTGCATCACTCGTGGTCACATTCTCAATAGTGATGAAACTCCTGCCAGCCTCATCCAATGTTGCACCTGGAATTTTGTTATATTTACCTCTTAGCACTGTCACAACACTGATCTGTGTCATATTTAGATTAAAAAAAAAAAAGAGTTCAATACCTGCATAAGGCCTGTTATTGGTCGTCCAGGAGATGATGGGAGAGGGTGTTCCCTGAGCGTGGCAAGACAAGGCCAGACTCTGTCCTTTGTTCAGGGTGACGTCGCCTGGCAGCTCCTTGAAGGCTGGCCTCATGTTGATTGCCAGATGGAGGTCCTGCCTTGCAGAGCCTGCAGCGTTGGTGGCGACACATGTGAACACGCCGGCATCTCCAGGCTGTGCAAAGAAGCAGCCGTCAGGATTGATTGTAAACCCACAACATGCTGCAGCAGTAAAGCACGAGTGCAGATTACACTGACCTCAGCCCGCTCGATAATCAGCTCTCCTGAGCGCAGGACGGTGAATTTACTGGGAAGCTTGGGCACAGGGGTTCCATCCTTCTCCCAGGATACTCGAGGTTCTGGCGAGCCCTGGGCAGCACAGGGCAGCAGGGCCTGAAATCCCTGAACAACTGACAGTTCAGTCTGCGCAGGAGGAATCATAGGTGGCACTGAAAGACAAACAACAGAATTTAGCATATTTATCGTGTAGCCTACACACAATACTGATAAAATTGCAATAAGCCAACAAACCTTGAATGAGCAGCCTCATATCGTGGCTGGCTCGACCGGCCAGGTTTTTGGCAGTGCATGTATAGAGCCCTGCGTCACTGCGCTGAGAGGACGCAATGGCCAGGGTTCCATTGGCAAAGACGTGTACGTGAGCACTATCAACCACAGGCCTCCTATCTTTTTGCCAAGTCACTTCAGGCTGAGGCTGTCCGTCAGCGACACACTCCAGGCTGACGGGCTGGCCCAAGACAGCGGTGTACTCAACACGAGGGACACTCAACACTGGTGGAACTGCAGAAGCAAGAAGAGGATAAATATTGATTTAATGATTCATTTGCCCAACTTTCATAGCAACTCTGTCCAAACTAAAGCCTCGAGAGCTGGAGCCTATGCTCAGCTGACAATAGATTAATGACAGGGTACAGCATGGACACGTCGCCAGCCCCTCACAGGGCTATTCATTTATTCATAAACCACTAAATACAGAGATTAACCGTGTGAAGTGTATACAAGGAGAGAATTGAAATTTGTAAGGGTTCTGCAAAGACTTATCACCTTTTTTTTTCTCTTATTTTTTTTTCCATTTGTGCAAGCAGCATTACCTTGGAGGACTAACTTAGTCCTGGCCACAGCTACACCAGCATCATTCTTCGCCAGGCACTGGTAGGTCCCGGCATCGCCGAGTGTCACACGAGAGAACTTCAGAGCTCCGTTTGAGAGCACAGCCAGCCGGTGACCTGTTATAGACACACCAGAATGAAGACCATGGAGCATGTTTGTAAAGTCATTGATTTTAGTGTTTAAAATGTTTATTAACGTTTGGACAGAAATATAAAAAGAACAGCAATAACAACAATTTTTCAAAAAGAATTATATATGGAAAGACAAAAAAAAAAAAAAACTCCACCCCATACAAAAACAAACTCCTTGCCCCCACTGTCACTTATAATAAATAATCTGTAAAACACAAATATATATATATATATAGGCCTTCAGTGAATAAAACAGCCAGAATATTGAATAAAGATTCACTCTTGTACCTTTGTCAATGGATGGTTAAAAAAAAAGTCAGAAAAGGCCCCCACACCTGATAAAATTTATTTTCAGAACCACTCAACACAAATCTAATTTTCTCCAGGTTAAGATGATATAATACATCTTTCATCCAATGTGAAACAGTAGGCGGAGCAGCATCCTTCCATTTCAAGAGGATCAAGCGGCGTGCTTCCAAACCCCGACAGGTAGTCCTGACCTCTCACCAGTGACCCCGAAAAGCAACAAAAATGGGGGATTCATTGATATATTTACACCAAGTACACAAGAAAGTTCTTCAAAAATACCTTCCCAATACTGCTGTTTTTTGGGACAAAGCCAAAACATATGAATTAAAGTGGCTTCCTCAGATTTGCATCTGTCGCACATTGGGTCTATATGAGGGTAAATTCTTGCAAGTTTGGATTTGTGAATATGAGCTCGGTGTATCATTTCAAACTGAATAAGAGAGTGTCTCTCCCACATTGAAGATAAATTAATTTTCTTCAAAACTTTAGTCCAGTCTGATTCACTGATACTGGTTTCGAGATCTCGTTCCCAAGCCTCTTTGATGGCGGACACAGAAGGAGAACCCAAATCAGAAATCAAGCGTAACATTACAGAAATAGCTTTTTTCTCAGTTGGATTGAATGACATCATCTCGTCAATAACATTATAGAGAGGTTTGTCTGGGGATGGAGGCCAAAATAAAGTGCATTACTTGCAAGTATCTAAAAAAATGTGAAGGGGGTAGATTAAACTCATTGATTTTAATTAATTTAAAACAGTAATGCTGTATAAAGAATGCCGTGATAGTGTTTTTCACCTGCAGCTATAGGAACCCCCTCTCTCTGCCAGGTGATTGATGGTCTGGGGAAGCCTTGGACCTCGCAGGGAAGAACGGTCGAGTGATGCAACATCACTTGCACTTCATCTGCCGTCGGCTTGATCTCTGGTGGCTCTGAACACAATGAAGACACAGTGTCAATCAGGATGATGACGCTGCAAGCGTTTGGCCATTGTGTGCACAGCGTCCTGCTGCAGTGTCAATCAGACCTTGCACTGTGAGGGCGATGTGTTTGTGTGCCACTCCGGCTGGGTTGCGGGCTGAGCATGTGTACCTGCCAGCATGACTTGGCACGGCAGCGGTTATCTCCAACTCTCCTGAATAAAAATGAGAGCCAAGACACATAAACCGTGTCAAATTTGATTAGGCCTTGTTCTTCCAATGAGCCATAATATATCATATAGCACAAAGGCATAAAACAAGTATAATTTGTTGAGAGTGTTGTCTCACCCGTGGGAAGGACACGATAACTTCCCCCTCTGGAAATCAGTTTGGCTCCTCCCTTCGTCCAGGTGACAGTGGGCTGAGGGCGTCCTTGTACGTGACAAGGCAACACCACGGGAGACAGTTTGACTGCTTTAACTGCTGTAACGTCATCTTCAATAGATGGTGGCACTGCAGGGAAAATTGTCAGAATCGTGAGTTCATTCATGTGAAATTCCATTATGCAGTCTTATTATTGGACAAAACTCCAAATCGATACCTTGCAGGATGACCTCGATGACCCTCCGCTCCTCTCCGACATCATTGACTGCAGTGCACTCAAAATAACCTTCGTCCTCATTGACTGGGGACAAAAGAACCAGGGACCCAGAGGACAGTAACCTAGACAGATAAGAAACGTTGCACCCGTTTACATTGCCGTGCAAGTGGCGCTGCATTCATATTATGTATTCAAAGCGAGTACAGCCACAGCTTACCTGTATGCACCAGGCTGCAGGTTTACATCAAGAGGAGCGCCGTTCCTCTTCCAGGATACTTTAGGTGGGGGTATGCCCGTCGTCTCACAGCTCAGCACAGCTCTAATCCCCGCGGTTACTGTCACATTGAATGGCCCCGGACTGATTGAAGGACCCACTGACAAAGAGACACAAACAGCTTGTGCTTAACAGACAGGCTCAACACAGAGGAAGCACCAAAGTATTACACGAAACTGAAAATAAAGACAAAGAGCAGATTTTATAGAAACAAGATTATAGACTTGCCAAACACGCGAAGGTCCATCCCCCTGTGGTCTGAACCAGCCTGGTTGGACACTGTACAGTAGTAGCGACCGGCGTCACTCAGCTGAGCCCCGGCGATACCCAGAGAGCCTTCTGACAGCAGAGTGTACCTGGAGCATGGAATGATGTAGAGGGTGCACTATTTTAACATTCTAATAAATTAAAAACGTATTACAACACCTTTGCTTTTAATTTCTTCCCTCAATTAATATTGTTGCTAATTTTCTCATGGTGGCTTTTTCCGAGGGCTCACACTATGTGAGTGATCTACTTCACTAAAATCAAATCAGCCTTCATAATCTGCTTGTGATTCCTATAAGATATGGCTTTATGGACTCATGGCAGTAAAAGTAACGGCAACAAAAAGATCTATAATGCTCTTGTGACTTTAAGCTGCTTTATATCAGAAGGAAAGAGGCATGCCACTTTGTAAATTTGGGAATTAGATATGTTTATGAAATAAAATACCACAATATGTTACTTTCTCATGGAAAGGTTAATTAACTGTTCCGATGACTCATAATTGCAGCTCGGTACAGTTTTTCTTGTCTGTATGAAATTATACTGTGCCTGTAGATTACTGTAGAAAACCTTTAGTGGACGCATTGATACTGTGTCTGGCATGTATTGTGGTAAAATGGGTGCTTTTGAAGATTGTTACAGGAATTCTAAACATTTCGAGGCAAAAAGACAATGTCATTCAGGATCAATGAGGTTTTCTTCCTCCGCTAAACAGGAGTTTGGAGAAATAGTGGGCTCTTTACTGAATCTTTAACTCATGCAAGCAATTGTCTCAGTGAGCAGAACAGATGTGGATTTACAGTAATCCATGACTTTATTCATTAAAAACAAAGCTTGTGGTCATGTTTGAACGTACTTTTTGTTGTCTTTAGGTAAGGGGAATCCATCCTTGCGCCACATGACCGCAGGCAAGGAGCCAGTTTCCACTTCACAAGGTAAAACTGCATCCTGGCCGATATGCACAGTCACCACAGCACCACTTCCCTTTATTACCGGGGGCACTAAAAGGAAAGACGACAAATTTACAAACTGATTGGAGTTTGGCTTGAAAATGGTTTCTTTATTAACAATATGTCAGATATCCTCATAATTCTGTGGAAAGAAAAAAGATAAGTACAAATGAAGTTACTATCCCATTTAGGAGCTGTGAAGAATATATTTAGGATATTTAGATTTTTTTTTTTCCTAATTCATTGCTTTCCTTGAGCATGCTTTTTAAAACCGCTTATCAACACTTTCTTGAAGTCAAAGTTCTTGCTAGAAGGTATTTGTATTCCAACTTTGTTTGATAGAGTTTTGTCTCACTTGGGACCGAGAACTTGAGATGAATGGGACTCGGTTTTCCTCCTCTCATGTCTTTCATATCTGATCCTTCTGCAAAAGTGATTTCAGTTGGAAATAGGACAGGGGCCTGCTCCTATTTCAGTTCTCAACAAAACGATAAAGATTGGACTATTCAAGCTCTCCTGCTTTCTGAATTATTGAACAATGGCTTATTCGGGTTATGTTGCTCGTTTCGTTGGGGGAAGTACAAACGTGATTAAATGGAGCCGAGGCACCACTAAATGTTTCACAAATCTGCAAGGCTATGAATATTATTGGCTGGAACATGATGTCACCGTCTAAACACACACAGTTTCCCCTGAATCATTTTTCCTGACGGTGTTAATTTTCACCCCCCAACATTCAGCTAAACATAAAATCCGCGTCCCATGCACATTTGAAGATCATTTTAAAGGCACTGTGTGTTTATTCCATCATTGATAGACGAGACTTCTCACATATGGTTTTAATGTGCCACATCGCTGAACTGCACTGACATCATTTATTATTTCTGAACTCTTGGTGTTAAAATCTAATGTCGCTAAAATACATTTCCATGTGAGTCAACTTCTTCATCTTGAGTTCAACTTGATTTTTAAACAGCCTTTAAGTATCACATTTTGTCTTCAAACTCAACTAAAGCTAAAGCTGAAACTAAATAAGAGGAAGGATCAAATGACAAAAAAAAAAAAAAGAATAATGTGAGAAGTGTTTGGGTTGTTTCACTGGCTTCAAACACTGTTTAGCTCTCACTCTTTGTTTACAGTCCATTATGACAGGTCAAAAAAAGATCTGGATATGTAAAAAAAAAGCAAAAAAAAAAACAAATAAACTAGCTCTGAAACTAAAATTAAAGACTGGGGCTTTGCTTTTAGGATTATTCACTTGAATGTAGAAAAGCTGTTCTCTCAGTAGAGGGAGCTGCTGCTGCCATTTTAATGAACATGAGCAAGGCTGATGTTAAAAAACATCCAGTGTATTCAGAGGAGATTGACTGTTGGCTGTTCCCTTTCGGGGTCTCCACATGTTTGACCTTCCTGATTCTACCCTCAGCGGGTTTCTGACTCGGTGGGATTTAAACCCCATTCTTCCAGTCACAAGCTCACCGCTGTAATAAGCCACCTTCATTTACAATAAAAGCATGAACCTCCAGGATGTACACAGAGCCCTCTTTTCTTAAAACTTAGATTCTTTTGAAATATGGAAATAGATTAAACTAATGAATAACTCCAGGCTTCTACCCACATGCTTTTTTTGTTTTGTTATTTGAATAAATGGTCTCCACGTGTGTTTTGATTCTGTGAGAGCCAGAGATAACCTGCAGGCAGCAGATTTTTTGACGGAACAACTAACTACAGGCTTACAAAGCGTAAAATAGCACAACACTTGCCAGAAACAATCAGCACCCAGGGGATCTGCTCCCGCAAGCGCGCTTTCTCTGATTCAGCATGTTAATTAAATTTAGGCCCATCATGCAGATCCAGATAGATGGTCTTTTTCAGAAACAACATAAGCAACATTGATTTAGTTTTCACAGTAACAAATTGTACTCTGTTTGTGCTGTATATTTTTTTAATTAATGTCTCCTTTTCACCTATTGTAGGATTTTGGAATTCTATTATTTTTTTATGTAACTTTGACATGTGGATACAATGGCAGGGGGTGGGTGGATGGGTGTTTTTTTTTTTTTAACCTATAAAAAACTCTGTATAACGCTGTATTTTACTGTATTAATACTGCTATACAGAAAAATATAGATAGACAGACAGACAGATAGATTACATATAGTCTGTCCTAAAATGTCCACATCAAACAACTGAAGATACAACTTTCAAGAGAAGTTTTCATTATATTTTACAGTTTACTTTCGTTGAATTGTTTATAACTCAATGAGTTATCGTCACAAGTAACTAAAATTGTTGTAGTAATAGTAGTGCAAGTTGGCCTGCAAGTTAGCGAGTCCGCCTCTCGGGCAGGAGATTGTGAGTTCTACTCCCGGTCAGGTCATACCAAAACCATCATAAAAATGGTACTTACTACTTGTCTGGGGAGCCACGTTGCAATATACAGACATGAGTGGGGAGTCAAACTCTAGTGGCTACCAGTGGACTAGCCCCCTACTGTAACCCAAGCTAGAAATTGATGAGATCAGCGCCGCCCTACACCCTACTGGGCATGGTAAGACTTTGAGTAATAGTAGTAGCGGTGCATGTTCTCCGAGTGAGTCCGTGGGTTTTTTTTTTTCCTTAGTATCTTCGGTTTCTTCACCCAGTCCAAAAACATAGAAGTGAGGCTAACTGGTGACTCATGCTTGTCTGCGGGTGCAAATGTGAGTGTCTGTGACTGCCTGTCTCTCCGTGGTTGCCCTGTGATAGACTGCTTGTCTTGTCCAGCTAGGATCAGCCATGCAACCCTGATTTGGATAAAAGAGGCATAGGATGGATAGTTGAATGGATGGATGGTAAAAGATGGGGTAGGAGTAGTAGTACTGCCTGCTTTTTTTATTTGGCTGATTGCTCTTGTATGAAATGAAAGAGATAATTTTTCTTCATAATATTGCTAAAGAAAAATAATTGGCATCAAAACTTACAAATAATCTCCACACTGAAAAACAGACTGGTGCTTCCAGCTATGTTGGTAACCACACAGCTGTACTGGCCACTGTCCTCAGGCTTGACTTCCTGTATCTCCAGGTACTGACCCCCGGCCAGTTGCTGGACTCGACCACCCGGCTGATGTAACAGAAAGTAGGAAAGACAAAGTGTGAGCCCGGTACAGCATATTATGTCGGTGCTGTTGGTATTGTGGATCCTGTACCTGCAGTTTGGTGTCATCCCTGTACCACTCAATGTCGGGAGGAGGGTCACTGTCAGCCAGGCACTCCAAGGTCAGGTGTCCATTAACTGGCACCGTCAGTGTCCTCACGTCACCGGAGCCGAGAAGAGTCGGCGGGGCTGAAAAACGTTCAGAGAATAATAAGCAATTTATCAAAACAACATCCAGTGTTGACAATTAAACCATGATAATGTAAAAGAGGAAATAATTCAATACATTCTTAAGTATCAAGTGTTTTTAATGTCACGTTTGTAACTGCATATATTTTTGGGAGCGTTTGTAAGTAAAAAATGATTTTCACTCCTGAGTGCACGCAGCGCCTTGTGCAGTCATTATTCAAGTTCCAGCTGCGAATAGTAGATGAGGAAAGTGGTGGGAGCAGGTTGACATGATCTATTTCTTCCGTGCTGAACAATATGCAAGAACAGCTTGTGTCACCTTGGACTCGGACCCAGTGGTTTTTTCCATCCTCTCCGGCTAGGCTGCTGGCCAAGCAGGTGTACAGACCTGCATCCTCCACCTTTAAAGACACAGCATTAATCAGTATTAGTGCTGCTTGCATAACAATGATGTATTTGCTTAGATTGAAGCATGACAAAAATTAAGACTTCCCGTTGGTAATGTGCATTTAGAAAAAAATTAAAAAGTATTATCACAAGAAAAATTGAACAGGAGCATTGCAACAAACTAAACCCGGTGGATGTTTTCTATCATGACATCAGTTGATGTGTGATTTACCTGAACTTTACTGATCCGGACGAAGTGACCGTCCTGATGAACAATGTCAGCTCCTTCCAGTGGGCGGCCATCTTTGAGCCAGCTGAGGGTGGGAGGTGGGACCCCCACAGCCGAGCACTCCAGCTCCAGAGGACTGTTTACCGCTATGGTCAGCTCGTCTGGAGAGCTGGAGGTGGATATCTTTGGAGGCTCTGGGTTTGAAAAATACAACATTTTGGCTCAGTTTTTATGTAACATCACTACTTTGTGGAAAGAAATGAAATGCACTGATTATTTTGGCATTACCAAGCACAGTGAGGTTAAAGCTCTTTGTGCTGCTGCCAGCCTGGTTGCTCGCCACGCAGCTGTAGAGGCCTGCATCAGAAGGAGCCACATCTGGAAGCTGCAGCCGCGTCTCCTGCCCATCCAGCAGTAAGTTGCGGTGAAGAGACAGTGGCTGGCCGTCCTTCAGCCAGGTCAGCGTGGGAGGGGGAACACCCCGTGCTTCACAGGTTAACGTAACCAAGGATCCCTGTACGACTGTAACCGGCTCCACCGGTTCAACGTGATCCACTCCAGGGGGCACTGTGGACCATAAACACAGACAAAGCCATGTTAAATCTACACACCCCCATTGTTATGAATCATCTTTGGTGGTATGTTATGATTTTCACCTTGGACTTGGACGTCGTAGCTTAGCTCAGCAAGACCAGCTCGACTGCGTGCCACACACGTGTAAACTCCAGAGTCCGACAGCTGCACAGGAGAAATCCTTTTTGTGATGAAGAGGAGAACATTTAGAAAACCCTCACCAGTATTATAAGTCTCAGTGGTTGTGGAGGATATTACAATGATGTAAACTGACCTCAGTTTGGTGTCGCCGGAGAGGAGGCGTGCACGGGGGGACAGGAGCATTGGACGTCCGTTCCTCAGCCAGCTGATCTGTGGCGGAGGGTTTCCTGCCGCCTGACACTCCAGCGTCACCGCGGAATCCTGAGTGACCTGCACCTCTCTGGGGACGGTGGTCTCACCAGAAATAGACGGAGGGACTGTGGATAACCGAATCATGTGTAATTGACTGAAAAGTGGATTACTCAGCAGCATGAACTCTGCCATGCACAAACGGACTGTTGACACTTGCCTAGCACGAAGAGGGTGTAAAGTTTGCTCTCCTGGCCAGCCGGACTCACAGCCAAGCAAGTGTACGTCCCAGAATCCTCGAGACTCAGCCTCAGTAAGGTTAGCGTGCTGCCATCAGGGGTGATGCTGCGGGGTTACATACATATATATTCACTCTGTTCTAAACAGGCTTCTATTATTGGTGTACCACATCTTGTAACCACATTTTCTCATCGTCATCATCATGATCGTCTTCCCACCAGTTTCTCACAGTCAACCACAGATCCACGCATACAGTTATTTGCTGTCTCAAGATGATGTGATGTCCATAATCTGGTGGACAGCTGTAATACAGCTGCTCCTGCTCTTCTTCATGAGGCAATTGGGCAAGAAGCCATAAAACCATTTATCTGTCCAAACAGTCTCCATTTATACACATTATCTCCTATGATGATGATTAATATTGTTCTTCTTCAAACCTTTTGGGAGCCAAAATGATTGATTCTTTTGTTGCATGTAAGACAAACTGCTACTTTCATTAGGAAAAGATATACTGAAAGAAATGTATTATTTTTGGTATGATTATTACCTCATGCTTTTGGTGGGAACTGTGAGTGACTTACGCAATGTGACGGGCGTCTGATCCCTTTAAAGTTACTCCGTCTTTCAACCAGCTGAGTTGAGGTGCTGGTACTCCGTTCGCTCTGCACTCCAGGGTTAGCTCGTCTCCCATCGGTGCACTCACATCAGATGGGCGGTCAGAGTCCAGGATAGTGGGTGACACTGCACATGAAAAAAGATCAATCAATAATGCTGCTTTCATTTTCCCATATGAAAATCCCAGAGTGGAGAAAAAAATACCCTTTACCCTGCACGGTGAGTTTGTAGTCCCTCTGTGTTTGCCCCTCACTGTTCTTCGCCACACAGGTGTACGTTCCAGCATGAGACAGGCTGAGTGGGCCGAGCTCCAGCCGGTTCCCCCGAATAGACCACTGCCACTGCAGGCTGCTCTCTGGACAGCAAACACATCCACACACTCAAGCTGTCACGCGAGCCATGTTGGGATTTTCCATCTTCAAATGCTCCTGCATCCTACTTACCGATTGGAGTCCCGTCTTTGAGCCAAGTAATGCTGGGGACGGGTACTCCTGTGGCTTCACACAGCAGGGCCACATGGGAGCCCAGGGTGTAATTTAATGACTCTTGAAGAGGCCCTTCCAGTACGGGTGGAACTGTGGAAACATTTGGAAAAACAGGGTGGAATAGTAGTGTAGCGGTTTTCTCTGTGTAGTCCAGCTTTATTTCTACATGTTTGTAAGATTATTGCTGATTGAGATCGTCTTCCCATTCCTGCTCAGTGCTGATTCGGCTGATAACTGCTCCTTCACCTGCAATCCAACTTAGCTGATTTGGGTACAAATGTGTAGTTAATAGTATTTCAAAAACCAGACCGCTTCCTTCTGAAGAACGATGTAGAGGAGTTCTTACCATGAACTCCTATCCTGAATGTCCGATCCACCTGACCAGCCACATTGGACACTTTGCAGGTGTAGGTACCACCATCCGCCATCTTACAAATCAAAAAGAAAAGTCTGAAGTCAGGCAAAAAGGATTGTAGAAGCAGGGGTGCGTGAAATGAGGTGAACATGCAATAATGTTGTCTAGTTTTACAATAAGGATATTATTTGCATAAAACACAAACAATTAAACTTAATAAAGTTAATATACTTGCACTTTAATATTTGCTCTTCCTAATAGCAGACTTTATTAAATTGATTAAAATTCTTCAATTAGTTAATCAAACAATACTTGTTATTATTATTATTGTCATTATTAATTGCATTTTCTGCCCTATTTAGAATGATTGAACTTGTAGAGCATGCATTGCATAGCACATGGAAACATAACTGATCACACTTCAGTCTGTCTTTTATCATATATACAGTAGATTGCAGACGTTGATGGTGCATTAATACATTTGTGATGTAATGTGTGACCCCCGTACCTACATTTGATTACATAAGAGTGTCAAGTCTTGAAAGATTGAGTGTTTTGTGGAATCATATATGTACTGAAAGCTAAATATTTATAGACATCAACATGTTAAAGTTTGATCTGCAGGCTCAGTGTTAGTACTACCGAAACCCACTTAAAATGCTAAACTTTTGCCCTCTACTTTGTCTGCGGCCTTGGACGTGTGCGACATACAAACTTTTTTTCTTTTTTTCCTGACCTGAACACCCAGGATCTCCAGCTGGTGGCGATCTATCTTCATTCCATTTCCAGCAGCCAATTGCAGCCCATTTTTGTACCATGTGACCTCAGGCTCAGGAACACCATGGGCTTCACATCTCAATGTGACTGAGGAGCCAACCTGAGGGGTCACAGAGTCGGACTCAGCATTATGCCGGGGCTTCAGGGTGGGCAGGACTGTTGGATTTGTACACAAACACACACAGAAAGGACATGATCTCAGTTTGATTCATTCCGAATTGACATGATTTATGAACTGTTCTGGTCACAGCTGGTTTGAAGTAAACATTTCTGATGTCTGGACAGTGTTTTGAGATTTGCCCATCTGCGTATGTAGCCGATCGGTGCAAATGATTCACCGCGTATTAGCTCACCATAAACTTTGAGGATGATACTCTTCTGATCCTGGCCTGCTGAGTTTGTGGCTGTGCACACATATTGTCCAGCATCATCCAGCCTTGCTCGGGGTAACTGCAGCATCTGGCCGCCTGATGAGGAGACAAAACCAAAAGAAGCATATCAAAGAGAGATAAGAAATTTAATATAATATCTAGAATTACATTCCAACACAGGAAATATTCCCATCTAGCACTTTTTGGATTATTGTAAATTGTCTGACCCGGCAGAATATGAACACTTGTACTGAAGTGGAGGATCTGCCCGTCTCTGGTCCAGGTGATCTCCGGAGGAGGGTAAGCTTGAACATCACACAGCAGTGAAACCATGTGCCCCTCGATCACACTAACGCTCTCCTCCTTGAGGCCAGTGACTTTAGGAGGCACTGAAAGAGAACAGAAGTTTATCTGCAGTAAAGTGATAACCAAACTTCTATTTTTAGCATCATTCAGGGTCACAAACCTTTAAAATGGAAAAGAACTGCTTCAAAAATCATTGCATCACCACATGGAGAAGAAGGCTTTTTGTATCTTACAGGACTCCAACCATCCGTTCAAAGCATCAGAGCATGCAGCAGCCACCACAAGGACAACTTTTATCCCCCTTGTTAGACAGTCACACTCAAGCAATTGGACTATTTGTTTAAGGTTGTTTTAAGAGGAACTATTTATATGTTTTTCTTTTTTATGAATTCTCTTTTTTCTTCATAAAATTTCTCTGAGGCTTTAGAAGGTATCCAGTGGGATAAACTGCATTGACTCTACCATTAAATTGTATGATAAAATCCTTCAATAAATGATATGAAATTGATGGAATTTATTCTCTGGTATAAACCATCTGAACAAAGTGAGCATGTTAGGAAGTTTAAAGCTTCCAGCTTGTGGACTTACCTTGCACCGTCAGACTGAAGAGCTTCTCAACTGTTCCAACCTTATTCTCTGCTACACACAGGTACCCCGCCATGTCTGACACCTGGACACTGAGCAGCTGAAAGGAAGAATGGAAGAGTTACATTTCAGGAAATACTTTCCCCAAGTGATTCTGGCCGGTTTGCAAGTGAGCGCACGACTAACCTTGAGTTGACTCCCATCTTCGCTGATGTGGTGCTGTGAGTCTGACTGAACCAGAAGCCCGTCTCTCTGCCAGGAAACAACTGGAGCTGGATGTCCACTCACGTCACAATGTAGGACCACAGTACTGTTCACTACGGCTCCCATTTCCTCCATAAACTCATCTGACACTCCCATAATGACAGGAGGGACTAATGAATTGAAAAATAACCAAGAATCATTATGCAGTACTTCCACATAAACACATTTCTCAACTGATATATTAATAAACTGAGAGCAAATGTTTGCTTACTGAGAATTTCCAGTTCAAAGTGCATGTGGTCTTCGCCTGCCTCGTTCACAGCCTCGCATGTGTATTTCCCCGCATCTTCTTTCTGCACACGGGCAATTTGTAGCACTTGTCCACCTGAACGGACCAACAGACAAACACAGAACTTATCTATAAACATGTGGCCTCAGTTATTCATTCATCGTAACTTTACGGACGGTTTCAGGTCACATGTGCAGGTGTTTCCTCTGACCTGGGAGCAGCACCACTCCGTCAGCCGAGGTGAGTTTTCTTCCGTCCCTGTACCAGCTGAGCTTGGGTGGGGGAATGGCGTTACTCTCACAGGACAGGCTAATCGAGTGGCCTAACACAACCTCCCGCTTATCGACCATGTCCTCATGGTTGTCGTCACCGTCGTGGCCCAAACCCCAGGCAGCTTCCCTGTTTGTCACCCGATGGAAGACTGGAGGAACTAGAAAGAAAGCAGGTCACTGATTCATGTAGGATTTACTTCCTATATGTAAAAATAATGTCATGATCAAAAAAAGTCTGACAGACTGAGCACACCTTGGATGGTGATGTGGAAGTCTCGCTTGTCTTCTCCTGCAGAGTTGGTCACAACGCAGGTGTATTGACCTTCATGGGACATTGCAGCGTTATTTATCTGGAGGAGGTGGCCATCCTCCTTAATGCCAGCATGGAGGTTTCCACTCAGCAACTAGAATGAAAGAAAATACAAAAGATTAGAGTCTTAGATAAGTTTTGTAGGAATATAAATGCTGGAAATAAAGAGACATAATATGTCTGATTCAAATGCATCATGTCTGAGTCTTTTTTTATTATACTATGTTAATTTGAGACATGATGGAAGAAGTGTAAAAAAGTCTTAAGACATGACTCCCAGACTAAACTGAGTTTTATCAATTAAAAATGGTATATGTGGTTGCAGTTCACACTGATTGCCAGTAGGGGCTGATAAAGTTCAGAACTCAAAGGTTTGTGGTTTAGGAGATGTAATGCTGTGAACAATGGCACCAACCTGTCCATCTTTGAACCACTGAACTTTGGGCTCAGGGAAACCTTTGGCCAGGCAGGACAGAGTCAAGCTCTCATTGATCCGTACTTTCTCTTCCTGTCCACCGAATGTCAGAGACGTAGATTCCCCTTCTATCTGTGGTGGAACTTATGGAAGAAAAAAATACAAAGAAAACTAATTTATTTTTAAGATCTCTTAGAGATATTTCAGTACATGAGCAGCATTGACATCTTTTACCCAGAACTCTCAGGGAGTAATGTTTGACAGCGGTGCCGGCAGGGTTAATGGCTCTGCATGTGTAAAGTCCACTGCTGTCTCCCTGTGCTGAGCCCAACTGCAGAGCCTGCCCGCCACGGGTGTACGTCAGCTGGGGGGTGGACACAAGTGGCTGGTTGTCCTTCAGCCAGGTGATAATGGGTGTGGGTGAGCCCTCAACATCGCAGGAGAGGACTGTGGGGAAACCGAGTACCACTGACACATCTGAGGTGTCACTCGGCCCTTTAATGTTAGGAGGAGCTGAAGGGAAAAAAGATACACAAAATGAATAAATCAACATGGAAGTGGTTTATGCTTGTATGTATCTGCATGTCTTTGCATACAATATGCCTTTATATGTGTGTGAAAAATGCACTGTGGAGAAATCGCTGTGTATGTCTTGCAGATGAGCAGTTTATTAAAAGATGCCTGTATATCAGTAATATAGTCAATAAGGAGTATCAGGTCAGGGGAAGAGCGGAAACCTTGCACAGTGAGCCTGAATTGGCGCATCTGAGTTCCCGCGTTGTTACTGGCTAGACACTGGTAGAGGCCCTGGTCCCTCAGTCTTACTGATTTCACCTTCAACACCTGGCCGTCTTCCAAGAACTCCACATGAGGGTCCCCGTCACGGGACAGGACCCTGCAGAGATTAAGGGAGAGACAATCAAATCAATGCAGGAAGGTAGAACATCCTGCGTGTATCACTGAATGTCACATCAATAAACTGTTGAAGAGATTCTTACTCTCCGTCGCGGCTCCACTCCACCCTGGGGGCCGGTCGCCCGCTAACTCGACATGGAAACTCCACTTCCTGTCCCAGGACCACTGTTAATTCCTGCAGTCGAGATGTTCCAGAGATCACTGGTGGAGCTGGTAAACACATCAGACAAGCAAGGGGAAATGATTATAATACCATTACTGCAATTCTTACATTTAAAGAGTAAAAGTGGGTTTGTGATTTCACCTTGTACCACTATGTTGTATTTTCTTCTGGCTTCTCCAGCTGAGTTTTGAGCCGTACAGGCAAACTGTCCTGCATGTTCAGGCTGAACTCTGTAGATTCTCAGCAGCCGGTTTCCATTCTGCAGATACACCCTAGGGCTGTCCACCTGGTCATACAAAACACTGTCTCAGCGCATCGTTGGCACTCAACTGCCATTGGTATTATAACCACTTGGTGGCACAGTAATGCTGCAGGGCCACAACATACTGTAAACCACATTTACTTTTTTAGGCTTTCACTTATTCTGTGATTAGAAAACCAGGATGGCACACTCACATGATGGCCGTCTTTCATCCAGGTGATGACTGGAGAAGGGATCCCAAAAGCATCGCAGCCCAGAGTGAGAGGCTGCTTCAGGGTGACAGTGAGGTTCAGGGGCTGGCCATCATCTTGGATCTCTGGGGGAACTAAATGAGTGCCGGACAAACAAGATTTGTATCATTATTCATAATAAATGACATCAACAGAAGACGTTATATCAGCCGTGCAGATATAACTGAGATTCTCACCGTTCACTTTTAACCTCGTCTTCCTCTCGACAGAGCCCGCCTCATTGGTTGCAACACACTTGAAGTCACCACTGTGGCTGGCAGATGCTGTGCTAATTACAAGAGCTCCATCCCTCGCCACAGAGAACTCTAATTGTTCGGGGTATATCTCCAGGCCATTCTTGAACCAGCGTATCTTTGGACGCGGTGAACCTGCAGGTGCAGTGACGAGAGAAGAATTCTGAGTGACTATAAAATGAGCTTTATTGATTTTGTCTGACAGAAAAGAAAAGTTACTTCTCTACAGGAGTACTTGATGGGCAAGCAGCCCAAAGCAGTGGGGGAAAAAAAAGCAAGCTCTACATTTATCTGCAGGACAGCAGGGAAGACTATGCCAAAATAGTTGGGAGTCCATGTAGCCTGCAGGTTTAAGATTTCAAGGTCAGACTCGCATAAAAAGCAAAACACTGTATTCAGAAACAGGGTAAGATATAATGCAGACATCAAGATTTATTGCCAAACACTGAAATGAGAGTCCTGAACAGTAGAAATAGGAGTGGTTGAGGGAGCAGTTCAAAGGTAATGGTGTGTTGACTCAGGAGCCTGAAACAGATGTCTTCTGTGGATTACTGGTTGGAAAAGAGCACTGCAGGCAAAAGATGGATTTCCTTGGCAAAGACAGACCTGTGAGTCACAGAGTGAGGGTGGCACAATTCAAAACGCCACACGCTCATGCCTTTACAGAGGTGTTATGCATATAAACACCACAGACAAAGTAGAAAATCGAATGTGGCTCCGTTTTTCAACCCCAAATATATTAAGTCCAGAAGACGCAACACAACCGAAGTTAGTGTTATTGTCAGTCTCTCTCTTGACACATGTTTACAGTTAAGCAGATCTGAGGCAAATTCATTATCTCATTGCTGGGAGGAAATGCATACAGCTGTTTGGTTTTAGATGTTAACAGATCTCATTAGCAGACTTTGAATTTATTTGCCGCGGCCGACAAAGTCAGCAGATTATCTCTTCCATGTGTTTCCCAAATGATTACCTCTATCAAATGCAATGTGCTCGTTGGTGAATTAATAATATCCTTCTGGCAGAGGCTCAGCTTTATCTCTCTCATACAAATTGATCTCAGGAGAACAATGAGGAGATCCTCATTTTTCGCCGATGGCTGCTTCTGCAGGGTGTCAAGAGCGTCAAGCATTTCTGTAGAAGCAATCTGAGGACTGGTGCCGCCTGCCTGTGTGCCTTTGTCACTTGGATGGAAGGAGGGTTAGCGTGGCTTCATCATCCTCTTCCTGTGCTTCACCGTGCACCTCAGACATCTCTGTCCTTTATCTGCCAGCAGCAGCCTGTAATTAGGATTCCTCTCCCAGCAGGCCCCGACGCAGAGGAAAGCAGATGTAGCTCACTGAGGCAGCAGGCAGACTGATGTTCCAGCTGTTGCTCCACATTAGAAACAGTTCTCACCTTCTCTCGGCGAGCTGGTTACCATGGCACAGCCCCACACAAACAATGCTTGTTTGCATGGGAGGTCACAGAGTAAGTATCCATCAGTCCGTCCAGGGACGTACACTTATTGTGTTTTGACAAACAAGTGAGTCCTCACATCCCCATCTTGTTCTCACTGAAATGTTGGATTATAAAAACAGCAGCATGTCTCTGAGTGCTGTAATAAAA
Source organism: Parablennius parvicornis (assembly GCA_900302745.1). NCBI lineage: Eukaryota > Metazoa > Chordata > Actinopteri > Blenniiformes > Blenniidae > Parablennius > Parablennius parvicornis. The sequence continues at coordinate 21,129 of OMNM01064982.1, read as the reverse complement.
TAAAGCTACTGTTTAGGAGAGCAAGGATTTTTTTCCCCCTTTTCCCCTCATTTTTGAGAACTATGATGACAAGTGTAATATAATGTTGATGGTCCACAGATATACAGTTTTCTTCTAAAGTTAAAGTGACCATTTCGTTATATTAGGAAAAATACAAGCCTGAAATAAAACATAAAAAATACACCCATTTTCAACAGTTAAAACTTGGTATGTGTTCAGGGCAGACTCGTATAAATCATTTCGTACCTTCAGCCGGGCAGGGGATGGTGACCTTGCTGGTTGCTACTTTCTCCATGATGGCGTCTCCAGGTTCTGCAAAGGATGGGGCCTCTGTGAGGACAGAACAGTGTGGTGAGTGGTAATTTAGTGCAAAAAAGTTTGGTGTAAATCTAAAATTAACAGAGATTCAAGGCTTTAAGTGTAAAAATAAAGAGAATTATTTTTTAGGCAGACAATGGGTAACTGGCAGCCCCCACCTCCGCCGGCTTAGAAAAATTAAGATATTAGAGTCTATAAGACATTTTATCTATATTTGAACCTAATTTAATCTTTAATAACAATATACTTTAACATTACAATATAGGTCCCAGTGGTTCCTCATCTGTGATGGTAAAAGAGGCTTAATTCAGCAGAACTGTTGTCAAACATCTGTCAACATCCACAAGCTGTTACAGGCAGAACTACCTAAAGGAACATTTATCTCGGTCAAAGCGTTTTCACTTAAATAACTGTGGTTATGTCTTCACTTCGTACGTCCAAAGCTGGGTGTGACGGGCTGTTTGGGAAAGTTACAGGAAAAGTCACAAACAGTCTGAAAAGCACATTATCTTGACATTGTGATTATCCAGCTGTCCAGACGTTTAGGAGAAAAGTTTGAATGCTGGTCTTTGGGGATCGGTCATGTTTTGGGGAACATTTTACCACAGACATTTTTAGACACTTCTTTCATTTGTGACTCTGAAAAAACCATTAAATAACAGGCACATTCACACAATGTTGGAATCAGTTTTTTTTTTTTGTTTTTTTTTTGTTTTAACTTGTCTGTTCTCATTGTCTGATTGAAAACTTTGGGAGAGTTTGAAGCTGACGCATCATCAGTATTGTTCAGATTTTCTTGTGGCCAGTGAATTTATCACCGAACAGGACAACAGGCATAATCAACAGTGCACAGTTAAGTTCTACTACTTAAAAAAGTAAACCACTGGGCTGTTAAAAATGCATATTTTGATATTCACCTAGAATTTCCAGCTTGATCTCCAAGTTCTCTTCTCCGGCATCGTTCTTGGCCACGCAGCGATAGGTACCCTGATCCGTCAGGCCGGCCTGCTGGATCCTCAGGGGCGTCGTATTTTTGACTCCAACAGGTCGTCCGTTGTGAAACCAGCTGATCTGAGGACTTGGCTCACCCTGGACCACACAGGGCAGAGTCACGGTTTGGCCGATCAGAGCTTTGAGGAGCGGGGGTGCTGGTTGAATTCTGGGCTTAGCTGGATGAAATAAACCCAAAGAATTTCAGTGACATTAACAACTTAATATTTGTTTATTTATGCTATTTTACACAAAAGAAGTGCAATATTAAAAAAAAGAAAAAAAACAACTGAATCTTCAAAGTCTATGTGAATTGAGAGACTTTTGTAGTTCTAGATGTTTAAGTTACGTCACTAAACATGAAATGAGATACTATCCTGAGCCTCAAATATCATTAAAGTTATGAGATATTAAGAAGTGGAGAGGGTCGGTGGAGAGTTGGTGATTAACAGATCCCACCTCTGCAGTGGGGTTAGGGTTTCTGCAATGACTGCAATACATGTGCTAGTTTTATCAACCATATCATCAAAAAAACAAAATAAGCCTCTAGTTTTCTGGTGATATTGCTAAATGGAGCTGTACCAACTATCCAGTTTTGGCAACTGCTGACAATATCACTTCAATGCCATTTTACTTTCCAATAATAACTTAATTTTAAAGCACTATTCACATCACAGTCAACCTAAAGCCATCGGCATTCTCATAGAAAAGTTGAAACAAAGTTGGAATATGTACCCACTACTTAATGCAAGTTACTTATAGCTATAGCTGATATCCAGTTTCCAGAAATGTAGTGAACAAGTACATGTTTTTAGATATCTGTAATTCAGTGTTTCACTTTCCCTCCTTACATTTCAGTACAAACATCTGTAGTTTTCTTTCTTACATTCTCCCAACTGGCTCATTCCGTGTTTTAATCTCAATAAGAACGATTCAGAGTCTCAGTGAAACGTCCAGAGCAGCTGATGATAATTAAAAGTGATCAACTTCCTTCAATAATGGTATCCTGTTTCCATTTAAAAGAGAGAAAAAAAAACAAACATGTTTTAAACTGAAATCCCAGTGTTTTATGTAAAGTCCAGCAAGGTTAATAAGTGCTTGCTTTGTGGTTTTTGTTTTATGAGGGAAAAAAAAAAAGGGTCTGACTCGGAACTATGTTAGAAATTCAGTTATCTGTGGCTAATGATTATTAGATTATTGGTGTATCCATGCTGACAAATAGTAACAACAGTTACAGTGAATCTGTAAGCGCACATGTGCATGCATACATTGGAACATCACCACCACCAAAAATAGAATTTAAGATAGTCTCTGAAGGCATTTTTCTTTAGAAAAGTTAAAGGTTATTTTCAGCTTTTTGCTTTTGTACTTGACTACATTTCAGAAGCTGTACTTTTTACTTTTACTTGCGTAAATGATCACTTCTGTACTTATCTAGTACTTCTACAAACTTTTGTGGAGTGACAAATTCATAAAACAGAACTGAAGCTTTGCTCAGATGTTTGGATTTCTAAGAAGTTCCACCTTCTAAGGAAGCCTCACGGAGTTACCTTGAATGTGTAAATTGTAGCTCAGAGATACGTTGCCTGCTGGGTTTTCCGCGGTGCAGGTGTACAGTTTACTATCAATCAGACGCACATCAGTGATCTTCAGAGAGCCTGAGGGCAAAACAGTGAACCTGTGAAGAGGTTTGGGGTGAAGGGCAAAGAGATGGAGAAAACATAACACTTTATGAGCCACTGAAGATCTACGGCCAATGTGTGTGTGTGTGTGTGTGTGTGTGTGTGTGTGTGTGTGTGTGTGTGTGTGTGTGTGTGTGTGTGTGTGTGTGTGTGTGTGTGTGTGTGTGTGTGTGTGTGTGTGTGTGTGACATGAAGAGTTAGGAAACTTTCTTCAGTCTCCTACATACCTTGTGGAACATGCTCAGAGTATTATGGAAATACAATTAGTGTGTTTATAATAGAAGCTTTGTATTCTGGTGTTTAGTGTAGTGAAGAAACAATCACCCAGTGTATTGCTCCTGGTATACACATATATTTTTTGTTTTGCAGATGTAAAAGAGCATCTTTCACAATGTTTGCAGACATCTAAAGAAAACAAGCACAAGAGAATGTGACCAAAAAAAAGTTCTAAAAGAGGTCGGGACTCAAGCCAAGGACCCGGTGATACTAACTCCCATGACTTATCTCTCTCTCTCTCTCTCTCTCTCTCTCTCTCACCATTACAGTCGTCTCGGCTAATTACAGTTTAAAAGACTGCACTGCGTTTGACCAGATGATATCACTGTGGGAAAGGTCACAGACTCAAAAGATCAATGCATTTCTTCCTGTTGGAAACAACAATGTGCATCAGCTACTGTGTGTTTATCATGAGGAGGCCACCAAATGCTGATAATTTGTAAGTGCTTGGACTATTAAGCAAGGTCATGCTTGATTCTATTATCAATGCTTTATCTTTCTAATAACAGTGTGGAAAGCAAAGTTTCTGCCCATCATTAGCGTCATAGATGTTTTTAAGATGTTTGTTGCGATCACACACAAACCCCCATTCCCTAAAATATGCTTTGTTAAAAAAAGAAAGCTGTTGAATGTAGGTTCAAGAAGATAAATGGAAGCAAGCTTTTTAAAAGGACGGTGTTGTAACTTGAATTGTATCAGAAGCTATTCAACTGTATAAATGCATAATATGAAGCAATATAAACACAACCCTGTGGTCTCTCTTTGATAAGTGTGAATGCTAAGCAACTGAATTATAACAATAACATGCTCATGAAAGCTGAAACGAGCTGGAAGCACAAAGAGCTCTCTCTTTCTGCCGCACATATGGTGTAATGTCACTCCCCCACCTCCTCAAACAGCCGCAGGAGAGGAAGCAGCATCCAGCAGGAGAAGCGAATGACTGCTGCCCCTGCAGTGGTCGATCTGTGCTCAGACTGCGGCGCTACTGTTCGGCACTGCTACGGTGAAGAATGAGCGCGAGCTCCAACCACACACACACATAAACCGCCTCTCTCGCTCGTTCATCACTCCCCACCTCGGTGTCAAGTCATCTGTGTACACAGTCTGGCACAAAAGGCTAACTGGGACAAATTGGCCTCATCAGGATTAGGTCTAAAAGAAGAAATCCACTGAGCCAGTGTTGAATATCTAAATACAAGGATACTGAAGGAATCTTAGCCGCCCACTGATTTAAGTTATTTCAACAATCAGCACCACCTCGTCATTTTCTCTGACCCACAGAGTGTAGCCGGGGAAAATGAATCTCCCTTTACACCCGTTTCCTCAGGTCCTGGTTATGTATGGGATTGGCTAATGTGGGGGTTGTTCACAGAGCTGTGTTATTCTCATCAGACGGCAACAGCAAAGAGTCAGCAAGTTGTTTTACTGCTCAAGCACTCCGGGGAATCTGAACATCAGGCAGACAGGGCTTGTATCTCTTCCTCTGTCAGTTCGGTTTCCTCCCTTCTTCCTGGCATCCCCCCACTCCACCCCCACCGCTTCCTTCTTCTTGGCCCCACACAAGCCATGCTGTATCTGAGCCACCGCAGGTTTCAGCCCCCACTGTCATTCCTCTATCAGCCCTGGACCAATGTTTGTGGTGTCTGGCGCAGCGAGTCTGTCCATCATCTATTCAGTCTGTGTCTAAAGTCCGCCGGCCTGTCTGCACCCAGAGTGACCACACATGAAAGCCGGGAGTCAGAAAACCATGTGGGACCAGATGTTACTCTTCAGTTTCGCTGGCAAGTGAAGCTTGCGCACAGCTCTCCAGCAGCAGCCGGCCGCTGCCTCGGCCTCGCCGCCTTTCAAAAAGCAGCACCAAAAGAGGCACCACACACCAGCGGCAGCTTTGAATGGCAGCCAGATTCAGCCCGAGCTGCTTGTAAAAGCCGAGTCGGATGTTAGCAGAGTCAGAAGGAAGGCGGGGTGAGAACTTTTGTCTTCAGTAACGAGATGTTTAACTAATTTTACTGCCAGCGCGAGGTAAGACTGCCTCTTACCCAGCTGTGACGGGGGGGATGGGATGCCCGTTTCTGCTCCATGTGACGAGCGGAGAAGGACTTCCCTCGGCCTCACATGGGAGAACAACCTCTGTGCCCACTTCTGCCGCCATCTTCACCGCATTGTCATGGCCACTCACACCCATTATCTTTGGCATGGCTGGAGTGAAAAGAAAGGAGTTATCAGAAACCCATGTGGGCCGTATCTTCACTCTGTTTTGTGAGAGGAAATGGTTTGAGTCTCTGCAGACTGAGATCAGATGGTGTTACTTCAAACACTTGAAACACATGTTTGATTGGCCGTTGTCAAATGTTTGTTTGCCTCACTGTTGACACTGAGCTGGATCTCTCGGCTGGCGTAGCCCACAGGACTGGTGGCAGTGCAGATGTAGATCCCTGCGTCGTCAGCAGTGGGCTGGGAGATGTGGAGGAATCCGTCAGGGTCGTAACGAAGTGAAGAGTGGCCCCTGGGAACAGGCTGTCTCCCCTAAAACGAACATGGGTGTGAGACCAGACAGATTATACTGTGAAAGCAGAATGAAAAGAAGCTCACAGACGCTTAAGTTCTGCTTAAGATTTACATCTCGACTTTTGATGTCAGCTGTAATTACAGAGCACGTCTTGAATAGGCTTCAGTCTGAAATATACACACACAACTACAATCCAGGGGTACATCCTCTTGCTTTGAAATGAAATCACTTTTACAGGAGTACATTCATCTGAAAATAAAATTATTTGACTCTGGAGTACCATTGAAAGAGAAAAAAGAAAGAAATACAACTCTGGCTCGGTTTAGAAAAATCTATGAAGCAACAGCATGCCGGCCTTACTCAGAAATGCACAATATGCTATGGTGTAAAATATGTTCTGCTGGTTTCAGCCTCCATTTTCCTTTATGTAAATGTTCCAATCACTGCATGCAATGAATTGTGTTCTCGCTTCTCTGCAAAAGACCATTTTGGATAACATTACCTTCCAGACAAAACATTTAATTGGTTGGAGGCTGTTTCAAAGGCAGAAAGGTGGAGCCGCAGCCCTGAATGGCACACGCAGTGATAGCATCAGATAATTAAGTTCACGCTTTGCATTTAGGAGGGGACAGTGTGTTGGAATAGCAGCGGCTCACCATGAATCCACGTGGCCTTTTGGGTTGCCTTCTCATGATATAATAAAGGATTGTACAGGAATTAGAGGGAGGGGAGGTTTTAAATAGATTTCTAAGGTACATAAAAATACTGAGCAATTTCTCACAGTCACACAGTAATGTGGTGATGTTGCCATGGTTACATCCTCTCTAGACATACTTAATCAAGCCTTAATTGCAGTGCAAACGGTTTGTTTTTAATGGTGTTTTTAGAATATTGTAAGAAATCAAAAAGAAAGAAGGCTGGAAGAAGGCTGTGTGAATACCCCAATGGGAGCATATTAATAATTATGTTTATGCAAATGTAATCACAACAAGTAAAGGAAACAAAATGTAAGATTTATGGAAACTCAAATGGTTCCCTGAATAACTGATTATGCCTTACTAAGGCACTTACAAACACTTTCATTATTGGATTCTTCTGTGGGAGATCATATAAGTGAATATATGTAATATACAATATTTGCATTAACAATACAGATATCCATTTTTAAACTTCTTTATACAACTACTCACTCAGTATAAAAGACGGCAGGATACACCCTGGTCAGGTCACCAGCTCATCACTCAATGAGATTCAAAGACATAACATGCTAACTCCACACAAAAAGGCTCCCATGCTCAACCAGACTGTAACACAAGGACTTTCTAAGTGTGTGAGCGTGCTCAACAATACACCACTGTCTTAAGAAGCGAATGTATGTAGTTTAGAAAGCTTGCTTATGTTTTTTTTTTTTTTATGAAATATTTAATAACACAAAGAATGGAATTTCTGCTATAATTGCTGTAGGGCTCTAGCTTTCCCATTACTTTAAGTTGGATAAATTGGTATAGAAGATGGATGGTTTGATGTTGTCTTTAGGCAAAGCAAATCTATTTATAGAGCACCATTCAGGCACAAGATAATTCACAGTGCTTCGCAAAGAAATAAAAGAAAGAAATACATTAAAGCAAATCGACTAAGAATCTTAATCTTAAGCGATTAAGATCATGAATATTTATTCATATTATGGGAATTACATGAGAAGTCCTCTGAAGGAAAGAATGGTTCGTAACAATAATCACTTAGCTTTCCTGAGAACAATTGAGATCTCATCACTATTGGATACTGATGCTTCCTTTTGTTTGATTGTAACCAGCTTGGTATAGTAAATACTGCCATGATTTCCAGTGTATTAATGATGATTAATTTCAAGTTTAATGAATACCAAGTGTGACCCTCATTGGATATTGCTGTGGGAATCTGAACAAGCCAATTAGTCATGTCTGCCTTTGTGGGATGAGGCCAAAGCAATAATGAAGAAAAGTCGATCCAGGCGGTGAGTTTGACATCCTACCTTGGACCAGACAACATCTGGCTTGGGAACTCCACTGGCCTCACATGACAGTGCGATGGCTACGCCCTCGTTGGCTATGTAGTGGTACGGACCAGCGTTGATCTCTGGGGGCACTGTGGGAGAAGTAGGTCATAAAACACAGCTGTCCAGCTGACCATGAAGAAACGGGCCACAGAATTATCGCCGGCCTTAGCCGGCCGGCAGTGTCGACGTCGGAAGCATTTCTTCATTACAAACTGATGATGAACCATAATCTGGCCCGTCTGTCATTACAAGCCCATAAACAAAATGACCCCATTCATCAAAGCTTGCAGTAAATGAACCCTCTCACTACGATGACAGCAGGTGGTCAACCCATTGACTTATTGTTGTTCTCCATGCTGAGTCAGCACATTGTTGGCCTGATGGTTCAAATCATAGTGCATACTCCTGACCTGCTGGTGTCTCCTGCACCGAGAAACTATTCAACAACTCACAGAACATTTTTGACACAATGAATAACACTAAATAATGTTTCAATATATTCTTTCTGAGGGAAGAATGATTGTGAGATTGGTATTCCTTTGGCCTCCTACCTTGGACCTCTAAGTTGACTGTGATGTTCATGGAGCCGGCCACATTCACTGCAGTGCAGACATACCTCCCAGCATCTTCTGGGATGGCTCTCTCAATGTACAAACTTCCATCGCTCCTCAGGAACATCCTCCCATTGAGCCGAACCTTTAGAGATGAAAAATGAATCAGCATCACTTTGTCACACAGGATTAAGATGTGTGAGTGTCATGGTTGAGTTGAACGGTAGTCGGGCTTACCGGTTTTCCATCTCGAGTCCAGTGTCTTTCTGGAAGAGGTATACCATCCAGCAGCATGCAAGGAAGACTGAGGGACTGACCAATGCCAGTGGTGATGACTGGGGCAGCCTGGGCCAGGAGAGGAGGCTCTGCAGGAGAATATTAATACCAGAAAATGAAACAGAAATTACAAAAAATGTTGTTGAATTTGGAGATTTTTCTAATATATACACATGAAAGCACAAGCCTACCCAGTCCAGTGACACTAACTCTGGCCTCGGTTGTAATAGTTCCAAATTGGTTCTTGGCCTCGCAGATGTATAGACCTTCATCATCCAACCAGACACCTAAAGTCAAAAAGTCATTATCAGAAACATGTCACACTTTCGACATCTGAAACCAGCACCATCCCCACGTTCCACTGACAAAGAAAACAGTTTATCTACTAAGATAAGACCATGATAATAGCAGTTAAGACCTCCACTCAATACCAAGTGGTATTATTGGTTTGACTGCGCTATTATTAGGAGTTAAAAATAGAAAATAACAGGATAAATGGGTTTGGCTCAGCTGCCTGCCTGTTGACACACATGACCCACTCAGTAAATTCCCTAAAGAGCACAAGCTGCTAAATGACCATATCATTAAATTTTTGACTTCACATAGCAAAGCTGGCATTCAAATCATGATGGAAGTTTGAAGTCATGAAAAAAATAGTTAGAAGCAGTATGGTAAAGGTAAGAGACAGCTGGGCAGAGAAACAATGGTAGGTAAAAAAATAAATAAAGTCATTTGGAACAGACAAAGCTAATTAGGTCAGGTGGCAGCCACAAATGGAAAAAATGACAGATGCAGCCAGAGCAAATATACTGCGGTGAAATATTATATTACGTACTATAAATATTTAGTCTCAGGAGCACAAAAGATCAACTTAGGAGGCAGGATCAGGCATATTTCAGGCTGCAATGTCTTCAGGATCCATAACTTAAATTTCCAAGGCACCAATGAGAAGTTTCCTAAACATGAACACCCACACTTGCAGAACAACTTGTTCAAAGCAGTAAAGGTCTTTTACAGACCAGAAGTTTTGCTTAATTCAGAGGTATCTATGTATTGGTACTCTACCAATAAAAATTACATTGTGTTGCACACTTTTTTAAGATAATTTTGATATTAAAGACTGACCCTCATCTATATACACACACTTTTGGCCGTGCCAGTACTGACTGGAAAAGGAAACTGTGAAGCTCTGCAGCCCGGAGCTCATTGAGCTCCTAGTGTTTCATGAATAACTCACTCTGGATCATGAGATGTCCATTCTCCAGCTGCATTGTTCGACTGTGGCTGTTCCTGCTCGTGAGAATCTGTCGGCCATCCTGCCTGCGCCAGGTCACTGTCGGCTGCGGGAAACCTCGCACGTTACAAGGGAGGGTGATGTTCTCTCCTACGTTGGCTGTCGTGTCAACCGGCGCCTCGGAGAACAATGGGCCCGCTGTGGAAGCCAAAGTGGTCCAAGATGGGTTTTTTTTTCCTTTTGTGTAAATTTGAGATAGAAAATATGTTTTACGAGGAACTCTGAAGTGCGGTCCCACCTCCAACCTCCAGACTGACGGAGCCAGCGGAGGTTCCGGCCGAGCTGCTCGCCACGCAGCGGTACTGACCGGCATCCACCTCCTGCACTCCTCGAATGTGCAGGGAACCACGTTCAACATCCTGCTGAACGAAAGGAGCAGAGCCCACCTCAAGCTCACCTGGAAACACAAACCAAATCAGTCTTTTTAAACATTTCCACACTTGTTTTTGTGTGTGCGCGGTGTTTGGCCTCAACTTACCTTTGAACCAGTGGACAAGGGGAGGAGGAATGCCTGTGGCTTGGCACTCTAAGGTTGCATCTCCACCAACAGATACAAGTACAACCTGCTGTACCACTGTTATTCTTGGCACCTCTGGTGGAAAAGGAAAAAGGCTTGGTGAAGATTTATATTTTACAACTTTTTAATGTAGCACTACTATACGTAGAAAAAACAAACCCCAGTGACAATCTAACATTGGCTTGAAACAGCAGACGGGCGAAAAAAAAATGCTTACATTTCTCACACAGACTGCAGAGCTGAGAGGATGAGATGATCTTTCATACAGCTAGCTCTCAGTGCTTTGACAGATCAGTGTTGTTAAAAATGACATTCCCAGACAAAAGTGTGTATAATGCCAACGCGCCCCAGGAAGAAGCTGCCACAGTCCATTAGTGTTAAGGTGTCTGTCAAGAACTAACAGACAGACACAACTGAAACTTCAGGCCTACAGCTGTCAGCACCCAGAGAACAATGAAAGAAATATTGTAATGTGTAAGAGGGAGCTGTATGTAGCTCTACTTGCTTCACTTAAATCCCAAGATTGAATCAAAACAAAAGCACTTAAATATGTAACTCCAACAAAGATTGTGCTGATTTGGAGCGAAGAATAATTCCAACAGAAGTGACTATTCAGAATTAAAAGGACTTTCCAAGTGTTGGCTTACCAGCATAAGTGAGTGATACAGAGTGAGAAGCAGTCCCAACTTCATTGCTTGCCAGACATGTATAGTTCCCAGCATCCTCTGGGAGGGCGCCTCTAATGGTCAGGACTCCATGGTGGTGTAGACTCAACCTGCATTATAACATCAACAGATTTCATGGATGTTGACACTTTGTGATTACAAGTGCAGATGAAAAGCGGAACTTCATCTTTAAATCTTTCTGCCATTGCTGGATGTACTGGGAGACGTATTTCATAAAATATGGATTTTATGATGACATATAAAATATTTGTGTTTTGAGAAGAAAGATTTCACATTTCCAAACAAGATTTGACAATTGTGCTTGCAGTTAAAGTGGAACGTAGCGAGACTATGAGTCCACTGCGCCGGAGGTGCTGAGTGGGCTGAGAGTTCTTTACCTCGGCCGATTAGTTAGAAACATGTTTCCATGGCTCCAGAAGAGTTGGGGAGGGGGGGAGCCGGACGCTGAACAGACCAGGCGGATCTCATCCCCTCGGGAAAAGACCTGGGTCTGAGGGTGAACGACCACAGAAGGAGCCTCTACAAACACATGGAAGAAAACTAACAGTGACTCAGGCACCGTCATGGCTGCATGATGTCATTTACAACTTCCAAATCATGAGTTGAACAACAGTAAACCCGAAGCTGTGGGCCGCAATGTAATTAACAAGTGCTCCACGTCTGACATCATGACCGCGGGATCGTAGAGACAACAGTATCCACATCCACTTCATTACAAACATGTGAGTGCTTGCCCACCGTGGCAGCCACACTGTTCAACATGCATCCATTTTGGCTGATGCAAATTGTTTTCTGTTGAGGAAGTGGCTACATCTGACAACAAGGAGGTGGTTCAGTAATGGGAAACAGATGACAGGAGCCGGAGACGAGCCGTGAGGCCCCGGCGTGTTAAGTGTTTGAGCAGATGACCCACAGGGCAGTCCTACCGTACCTGGGACGAGGAGCCACACGGTGATTCTGGCTTCTCCGTGGGTGTTGGAGGCCACGCAGTGGTACTGCCCTGCATCTTGAGCCCGCACCCCATTGATCTGCAGCGAGGAGTCTGGCAGCAGCTTCACCCTCCCCGCACGGGCCCGGATAGCACGGCCCGCTCGATGCCAGGTCAGGTTGTGGCGCATGGAGCCCTGCACCTGGCAGGACAGCACAGCCACGCCTCCCACAGAGGAAGTCACATTCACTGCGGGCTTCAAGACCGGAGGAGGCTCTGAGTTGGAGGAAACACAACCAAAACATCAAACTGGTGTTATCAGCGGTGAACAAACATTACATATACAGTTTACTTTTTAAAGCAAATGTTTATACTGTAACTTTCAGGATCACATCGACTTTTAAAACAAAAAAACAGAGCTTAACAATGGACGGTACTTAATTCAAAGTCTCATCCACAGGTCCAAAAATGGCTGAGGAAATGTATGCACTTGTGTTGTTTTGTGTTTCACATACCTCTAACTGTGAACTTTGTTAAGGCCCGTCCTTGTCCCGCGCTGCTCTGGGCTATGCATTCATACGAGCCTTCATCCTGTGCTGACGCAGCAACAATCTCCCAAGATGTGATGGCAGAGTTCCTTTAACAAAGATAAATTTGGTTTGTTGGCCACAGTGTAAGAATAGCAACAAGATCCTACTTTAAGTCAAATTCAATTATCCCAGGCTCACACACTGAGAGTAGTTTTCACCGAGAGTCAGATTCCCTTTATGAAAGTAATTCAAAGCAGAGCATCAATAGAAGTAAAAAATAGGCATTTGTAATTTCTCAAGATGACACAATTGAATAAGTAATGTTCCCAAAATTGACTGTGTTTATTTCTTTCTTAACAAATGACCCAATAAAATGAAGGAGTCAGGCAGCAGTAATTCTTTACAGACTTGCTCATTAGTTAGAGCAGTTAGAGACTTATTTAGCGTGTTTAGAGAAGGTAATGAGCACATCATGAACCTATGGCATCTAAAGGAATCCAAAGGAAATTAAGCTCAATCTTAACAGAGTGATGAGCTAATAGTGAAAAGACTCACTGAAATAACTTCTCCTCTCCGAGCGTAATCCCGCTTCTAGTGAATCGTAGCCTGTAGGGAATGTCACTCTCCACCAAACAGCTTATGGCAGCTGGCTGCATGTAGTAGCCATTCACCACATCGGCCATCTTTACAGCCGGGGGATCTACGAAAGGGAGGAAGCACATGTCAAAGGTTACTGAAGTGACTGATGAGGTGTTAAAGACACCGCAGAGTGGTTTTTGTGTGGCAGGGGAGGAGGGGTGGGGATCTTGCCTGGAATGATGTTGGTGAAAGAGACACTGGAAAGCCTTTGGAAACGGTAGCCCTCCTCGTCTTTGCCTGTCACCTTGATGAAGAAGCTTTGGGGAGGGGTGCGGATTTCCGGGAGACTCCACAGCCCTTGTTGGCCGAGGTCAGAGGGCAAAGGAATGGGGATTGTGCGTAAAGAACGGCCCGACCCTGACATGAGCTCCACATGGCTCAGTTGACCTGGAGGCTTCAGGCCAGTACATTTTAACAACACATGCGATGGAAGTCCTGGGACACAAAGAAAGATTTATCATGAAGCCCTTCTCCTGCTGATATCGTTATTTAAAACAGACTCAAGAAACTGACAGAAACATCCCAGGCACCTTTTACTGGTCTCTCTCTGGTTTGGTTGAACTCTGAAACAGGTACATTGGAAAAACCAGCCCGGAAATCCAGATTACTGACACCTGTAACCCTCAGAGTATGACGCCCACTGCAGCTAACCTTCAAAACAGAAGCAACAGTATAGAATTCGTTTGTTGTAATCAAACACCATGATAAACTTAGGTATGACGTAGCATCAGAAAAGTACCTTCAGTTTCCAAGCTCCAGGTCGTGGAAACTTAAGGTTTATGACACGAGCAGAATTGGGAATATTTAACAGCTCTTGCAGGCCCTGCTCGACACCGACTACCCGACCTTGAAAGAGAGGAAAAAAAACATCATATAACTTTAAAGTATTCCATCACTTGCTGATAAGAATAAATGTAAATGGTTAAAAGGTTGTATACCAAAGGGGTCGCTAAGCTCGATTTGTGGTGCCGGTCCACTGAGGGACACAGTGACCTCTCGAAGGCTGGGGTCAAAGGGCACCTCCCATTTGTTTTCCTGAGCACTGTCGTGGTTGGACGAAAGCAGGTGGACTTTCATGGCCTGAACTGTCTCCTCTACCCACTTCAAAACCTGGCAGGAGGAACAAAATGGCATTACGTAATCACAACCACGCACCATTCATCAGCGTACGAGGCCAACTGTCGGGAGATTCTTCTTCACACAGAAAGACAGGAAAGGGACAGGAAGCACGCAACTGTGGCCTTTCTCCAAAATACCCCCACCAATCCCTTGCTTGGTCGTTGTCTATGGAGTATTCTTTCATCACAAAAGTATGCTTCTGAGGGATTTTGCTTAAACAAAGGAAAAGTGAAACAACTCAGCTGTCAAACTGATAACATACAGTTTTCTGCACTCCCGAGCGTGTATTCCCAAAAGAGAATCTCTCACTGTGGAAGTGTGTCAGGCAGTAGCCCCCCCCCCACCAGCACAGCTTTCATGAATCATAAAGCCTGTTCCTCGGAACAGAAACCAGCCGTGGATGTGGAGGTGGTAGGATTTAAAAAGAAAAAATATTTAGACTAAAATGTATGACCACCAGTGTCAACCTAATGAAAGGTAAAGGGAATTTATGGACAGAAATGTCTGGCTCTTTCCCACTTCACGTTCAAATGGGATCCGATTGAGAAGCCAGTTGTGGTCGAAAGGCAGCATGATGGACGTGAAGGAGTTTTACTCTGACCAAAGATTATTCTGAGACAAAAATAACAGTAAGAACAGGTTCAATAAATGTAATGGTTTAAACAGTCACAACTTAGAATATAATGTCTCAGACTTGCCCCTCAGAGACAAGAACGGCACTATAGAATTTCAGTTTTGACAGGTGCTTTACCACTTACCTGTAATCATTATCATGGTATTGATTAGAAGTCCTTTTTTTCTGTTTTCTCCAAATTGAAAACAGAAGCAGCAAAGACGATGAGCAATTCAGAGTATCTGTGGTAACAAAAGACTAAATATTCTCCATCGTCGACATTCTTAACCAGCAGCTGCTGTCTAGTCTTTGTTTTGACCAAAAAAGTAAGAGGCCTTATAGCGAAGCATTGTCTGCAATGAAACAAACTGAAAACATTTTTCCAGCAGGTCCTTTGGAGAGGCCGCCAACGGCAACATATTTCAAGACGTTTACTAAGAACGAAACAAGGAAGGCCTTTGATAATTTAATTATCAGGCCTCAGCTTTTTTTTCTTTTTTTTTTTTCGGTTATCGCGTCCGCTGGGTGCTGACAGCAGCTGGTTGCTCTCCCCGTTTTACAACTGGAAACAGCTGTAATGCCTGCCGCATGTGCAGCCATCACCAGCAGAGCAGGAAACTGCAAAGAAGTGACCTACATCTGCCCCAGGATAGTGTCTATTTCTTATGCAAGGGAGCGGAGTAGGCATTACCCTACCCTCAGACCGGAGATGAAAGCGCGTGGGGAGTAGAGATGGGAAGACTTGCTGTCCGGGGCACTGTAGGTCTGGGGGAGCACGCTGAGTTCTTCTGCCTCTCCCTCGCTAAACCACTGGGAATGGGGAGGATCTAAAGTCCTGTGAAATTTCATCCAGCGTGTCTCAGTTGAACAAGCTTAAAGGGCTGTTACTGGAAGGACCCCCCTATGCTATTCATGGACGCATGACAGATGAGCCAGAGAGGAAATGCAAGCTCCAGCCACGGTGATGTCTCATTCCCATCACTCATTCATGAGACAGTACCTGAACACCAAATTCATAATCATGCTGTGGTTAAGTAGAACAGCTTAACTGCAGACCTCGCTATTGGGAAGGGTCGGGTAACTCTTTAACCAGGTTTAAACACGGTAACCGTTGACATTTGAATTAAGAAGTCCCATTACAAATCACCATTATTACAATGAAGCAGTTATAGCTGGCCCCCTGCTTCCTCTGGGTGGGGGTTTTGACACAGAGCCATTTCTGTCTGGTCTAAGTTGCTTGTATTTTGGGGGAGGCAGCTTAGCCATAGGCAATGCCTTTGTGGAGCCCACTCATGAGGATGGCTGAGGATAAACGTTACCTGGGTTTCATTTTTTATGTCTGGCAATCATTACTATCCCCTTAGCTCACTACTGTATCCACATAATGAGAAAACCATACCGACACTGTTGGAAATGACTCTTCAAGGCACTTGAGTTGAGTGATTTTGCACCTTGTGAGACAGAAATACACAAAAAGCTATCCAGATCTTTCTCAATCTGTGACGATTAGCTGATTAACTGTTCAGTCAAAAGGTAAAATATGTCTTCTTTTCAACAAAAAACATTCAAAATAAACCCAAGAAGAGTTGACATAGAGAAATTAAAAGTCCATAAACCACTTTAGAGTTGTTTTGTAGTCTACCCTATCAGATATCCACTTAAGTTCATAATATATCCATTTACTCTTAATCCTTTCAGTGTCAAAGTCCATTGTGTCCCACATTGTGGAGTAGCATAGTTAACTGTTCAATTCTGAGCTTAAAGTGGCATGATATCAGTCTTTCATATTATATTAACTGATCACAAACATTAAGGCACCATTGTTAGTTGTGGGAATAGCTCATACTGGCATATCTAATTATTCATCACATCCTGTGTTTGTCTGACATCACACCAGTCAAAATCTGGAATATCACAACCCTGACTCTCAATCGTCGCTTTAGGCTCTCAAGGTGGCATCAACACAGAGTGTACAGATCATGGTTCAAGTATGACAGCGAATTAGTGTGGTTTTCTTTGTGCACGTTCTCCATTAGCAGTTTTACTCGCAAACCAATAACCAGTCAAGAGAGTGTAAAGAGTGTGTTATGTCGAGTTGACAATGAGCTGTTGTGTGTGGACTTGGAGCCAAGTTCACTGGGCAGCTGTGCTGGAAGCAAGGAAGCCATGACAGATCATATCCTGGGATTAGAGAGTAAAACAAGCAGTCTGTTTTTTTTTCTCCCCTCTCTCCCTGGAGACCACAAAAAAACTTTGTATATTTCATTTGGCTGCACTTTATTAAACTGCTATTAAGGGAGAATATTTTGGTTACATTTGTACTACTTCTGAGGTTTTTAAGGATTAGAGGATTTGCATTAATTTGGTAAAAGCATGCCATCCAAGAGCTATAATCGCACA
>OMNM01064980.1:2311-14819 GCA_900302745.1 Parablennius parvicornis | reverse complement strand
AAACCCATTATAATTATCATAATTACCAGTATTCTCACCTCTAAAGTAAATTCTAAAAAGTCAATTATTGTTTGATTTCTATAATATTCACCATGTGATGTCATTCTTTATGATCATCTCTTACGTAAAGTTAATGTTCCTTCAATATTTCAGCTCAACCCATTTCCAGGTTCTTGAAAAGGTCTTTGCTTGAGAGGTGCTAAATAAATAAACGTGTCTCTTATATGACAGGGCAGTACAGTGCAATACAATAGAGAGTGAGATTGTACACCTGCAGTCTTATTTTTAGTCTCCTTCAGCTAACCTAATGTTCTCAGACTGCACTTTTCTAGACTGTGGAGTATTTTTATGCATTTTCTCTCCGAAAAAACACACTTGTGTGTTCACATCCATATAGCACAAGTGATCTACTGCTCAACAAACCTTGAAAAAATTGAGGAAAGCCACCAACAGAAATAAAATGATGCAATATTTACGTCCCATCCATCCATATTCCATACCACTTTATCTCAACTCAGAGTGCAGCTTTTTGACATGTTCAAACTTTCATTTTCTAACCTGCACAATACATTTAGACACAAATTCCCAAAACATCTTAACACAGACTTTAAATAACTCCTCCACATACAAATATGTCCATCCAATTCCATCGTAATAGCTTTTTTAGCTTGTTTTTTTTTGAAAGAGTTACAAGATCAACCGCAGACATTTTGATAATCCATTGATCTATCTTATAGCACTTTCTCCAATTCAGGATCAGTCAACTGTAAGGAAAGCCACTCTGGTAGCCAGATTAATAAGAGTATTTTCTAGGCTGAGCCAGTTTAAACTGGGATTTATCAATGGATACGGTACTACAACTATTGTCACCAAAATACCATATCTTAAAGTTCAGGTATAAAAAGTCAAAGTTCTTTTTGAAAACTATACTATTTCCTACATCTACGAAGAGCTACTATGAAGAATGCAAACCACTCTGATATCCTGTAAGTCAGTGGAGTTCGGGATACATTTTGCCCAAAACAAACAAGGAGTGTGTTTGATGTGAAATATCAACTACAATCAGTGGTTGGTGTGCAAACTTATAAATTAATTGTAAATTTAAGCTCTTCTATTGGGTTCAGTCAATCTCTTCTTTAATCATCACCACACATCACGGGTTGTTTCTCGTACAAATAACATATGAGACAGAATATAAAGCACGCTCGGTCGTGCTTCAGCACTCACGGGGCCGGGCTGCTCTGCTCCTCCACAGCCTCCATGGCACATTGCAGGGACCTCTGCAGGGACAGCAGCTGACTGGATGTCTCCCTCAGCATGAACCTGGTGACAAACTGGCCCAACACGCTGGCGTCCTGGTACTCCTGAGTGACAGTGACACACAAAAGAGAGATTAAAACATACACACACACACAAAAACATAGACCAATCGAGACAAAAGAGATGATTTTACAAGTTTTCCAAAACAACCACGCTTGTGAAATATGTGGCAGGTCCAATTAAATCAGCTAATTAATTCTCAGAATACATGCATTATTCAGTGCAGTGTGTCCAAATACCAAAGTGCAAGAGCTTTAATAGGAGATATAATTGGAGCTTGAGTCTTCGAAACACGAACGCGATTACACATCCTCAAAGGAGTTGGATTGTAATGAAGTAACAATGCACAGCTCCCCATCAAAACTTATAATGACAAGTGACCTCCGCTGGTGATGCATCATGGGATTAACAGTCAAGAGCACCAGCAGACTGCAGCTGCTAACGAGCGATTGCACAATCCTCTACAGGATTCGACAGCTTTAACCAGAACAGAAGAGCAAGGTGATCTAATTAAGACCGGATGTATAATCATTCCAAGCACATCTCCTCCACTCTTCTCATTTAACAAGCACCGCTGTTTTCTGGCCAGTTACCACATTTTAAATCCCCGATTTGAGGGTGTTACCTTAAAAAAGCCCCAAGGCAGCTTCAAGACATCTCATAAAATTGCAGCTAAATAAGATAATGACTTGAGATCAAGTGTTAAGCCATGCAGAATGGCTGCCCATTAATCTCTGAAGCCTCTGTTAACCAGACTGGAACATTAGGGCATCGAGAGGATTGTTTCATTGGCATAATATAAATTCATAAACTGTAAAAGTACAGAGAAAAACTTAACATGCTTAATTCAAGCTTGAATTGATGATCCGCCAAGGTGTTTGTGTTGTACTAAGTGAAACATTTCCTACGTTTTTAGTATTTTCAAAAGTGTGACAGAGTAACAATGTCCCTCTCTCACTCGCTTCACTTTTCATGCCTGAATTTAACAATTATGAAAAAAAAAATAAAATCTTTTTTTCTTCTTCTTTTAAGCAGGCATTAAAATAAGTTTGTCCATTTTGATCTTTGGCTTTTGTAGAATTTGTATCAACTTAATTTACTGTGACTCAAACACTGCAGTGTTTAAATTTAGGTATGTATGGCTGGATTCAGAGGCTGAAAGAAAATTTGACATTCTGTGAACCAAACTCGGAGGTATCTCTTGGACCGACTGAACTGACGGGGACAGATTGACTAGAAGCTGCTGGCCGACATACTAATCAGCGTCTTTCTACATGCAGCGGTAAGAGAGGTACCTGCAGCAGCTCAGATGGGCAGAAGAGCAGCAGAAACAGACCAGAAAAGTGAAGAGCAGAAGGCAATAAGGAACGTCCAGGAACAAGTGCCCCTACATGCAAATGCAGCAATTTAACATGCTGAGTTAGAAAAAAAAAAAAAAAAATCGGTCCCATATAGAGTGTCTGATTTGTCAAACCCTCTCTGATCTACAGTATATTTTTATCCCTTGTGAGAACAAAGCATACCCAGTGTTCATGGTGGATGTGGATAGTATTGTTTCAATAAAAGATAACTCGCAGGAGCATGCTACATTTGATAGAAAATGATTACAAAAGCTCCTTGTGTGAGCTTGTGCTAGGAGGCTGCATTGAGCTGACACACATTGTTGAAAGAAAAGAGAATGGAAAGTTGCTTCCCATCACCACATATGTGTCGTTTCATTGTTAAGTTGACTGAAAGATGATGCATTTTGCTTTATATACTTATAGACTCAATGCACAACAGAAAAAACCAGGACGATTATACAGAAATTGTAATTGTGTTAAAAAAAAACAACATTGTAAGTTTAAAATAAATGTTTCAAATTCACTGGAAACAGAATTTTCTGACTTGTGGTCAACAACATATATGTATAATGACATTTTCAGCATTGCTAAAAAAGACACTGAGATTTTTTGTTTTTTTTAAGGCAGGATAGAATAGTCATTTGTTTGTGAAGAATTCATCGAGACAGATGTGTTTATGCATAAAATGACCTACAAGGCAAACTCTTTCTGAGTAGGTATTGTTTATCAGCAACAAAGACAGAATTTTAGTCACGCACCAAAGTACACCAGCTTCAATCTTGCCATCAGGTAGGCTATTGAGACAAAGCTGCTATACTGTATTGAGTTCATGTGAGGGTAGTCTGAAGAAGTCGTAGTCCACACTACACTGATGATTTCACATTGCAGTCTGTTCTGGCTGAAACATTCAGCTATTTTTTTTTTAATTATTTATTTTGCTGCAACTGTGCATGCTGATGTTTATTATGTGAGAATTCAGCATAAAACTGAAGACATCCACCACAAACACAACTTGTATGGTATGAATGGTAATTTGTCTCATTGTGGAGATTCACGAAGAATACGATTAGTACTAAACAAGTAATTATTACTGATAAGATGTGTTAATGGAAAATGTCAGTGACCAAACTCCAGTTTCCGTGGCAAATAGCCTCATTTCATCTTTTTATCTCTGCAGGATTCATAAGGCAATAAAAACCTTATCTCACCACATGTGACAAAAATTGAAGTTTACATATAAGAAATTATTTGATTTTTGGATGAAAACATGTATTAAGGTTAGACTACAGGTAGAATTATGTAACTAGTACAATTCAGGTCTGAACGTCCAAGCAACTCAACTCATAATTACTCTTTTGGAAATAGGATCTAAGTCAGCACAATGTCCCCAGATTCCATGGATTCATAATTTCAGTGCCACAAAACACTAAATTGAAACATATAGATATCTTTTTATAGCTAAAACTCAACAGATCGCCGGCAAAAAGGCTGAAATTCTTACCTCCTTAGTTTTATCCATGGCCTTTAAAATAGCAATATTCAGGTGTTCCAAAGCTGAAAGTACATTCAGATACTCTCCAAGGTGCTGAGAAAAATAATCTATCAGGAAACACGGAAACAGAGTGTCAGTGTCACTGACGCCATCAACATTTTATTCATTTTCTATTCTATAAATCTAACAATGTCTGGTGACAGATTATAATTATCTGTCTGAGAAAACATGTGTTTGGGCATAAAAAGGTACAAAAAAAGTTTAATTTCATGTAGAAGTAATGATACACAAATTGCTGACTATCTTTAAGGATGGACAGTATAATGTTTGAATTAATTTAGTCGTGCGCTGGAGTGTGTTGATGATGACCGTGTGAGGAACAATGTCACAACAGGAACAGCCAACTTTTTTTTATAAACAACCACATGCACATAATTGTACACAACTGACAAAAAAAAAATTGTGAAAATGTCAACTTTAAACTTTAATTAAACACAGTAAACAGCCATGTCAGAAAACAAAGACATGATGCGAAGGCAGATTTCACACTTAATTATTATCAAAGTCTTAAACAAAAACCTAATTTATACCAAATGAAGACCTGCGGTCAACAACATGATTCAAGGTTGGTGGATCAGCTGCACCTTTACAGAACTGGGATTTACTCGAGTTATCTTAGTCGATTTGACACTGTCATCTTAAAATAGTTGCTCAAATAGGCACAAAGGTGCAACAACCGAATAATGCTCAGTGAACTGAATCTGAGATAAAAAATAAATAAATAAATAAAAAATAGAGCATCCAGTTGTTGAGAACATAGTCAACAGTAAGAAAAGATGCTATTCCCATTCAATAAATTATGCAGAAGCTTTATTTTGGGCGCAACTGGTATTTACCGGTCTCTGCCCTATTTCTTCACTTTATTCAGGCCATCTGACACACACACATAGATTTTTTTTTCCAGGTTCATATGAAAACTGGGTTAATAGATCATGTTGAGTGTTTCTTCTTCATATTTACAAATGGAAATCTGTGATGCAGTTAGCTATCAGTTGTTTTTTCCTAAAAGCATCAGCTGAAGAAGAAAAATGGAAAAGCAAAGTGATATTTGTCCATAATGTCAAATTTTTGGCAAACCGTGCTTATTTGCTTTCTTGTGGATGAGCCTGTTAAATATCAAGATACTACCAGCAGCTGCTTCTGCTTTACATCCCGCAATCGCTAAAAATGGACAAACAGCTGCCTTGGTTTCTACAAAGATAACAACATTTGCCTGTGGCCACCCTTGAATCAAAAGACAAAATAAGGAGGAGAAAAAAAAAGAAAGAAATTAAAGAGTCTCTTAATTTTTTAACTAAGATGAGCACATGGTTGTTGTGGCCCAGCAGGTCTTCTAAAAACAATGATAGAGTTTTTCTTTAAATATTAAACTGATACTAATATTTTACACTTTTCAGAGTAAAGCAAGCATAGAAGATGAATTCAATGAAAATAAGGCTCAAAATACATCATTACCACTAATGTTGATCAATTTTTTTAATGAGAGAAAAATTGAACGCATTGTGACCAGTGTAATGATCCCAAAAAAAAAAAAAAATCTTTCAAACCAACCTGAAAGCTTGTCAGTGTCCAGATTGCTGTAGGGCACAAGAGCACAAGAGGTTATTAATGGGGAAAGCACCGAGGAAGGTAATTAGAAAAACCCAAAGTCACGCTGCTCTTCAGTTCTGCTTGAGAGACACTGCGACTCTGGAGTGAACGTTGCGTCATTAGCCCAAAGGAGACGCACACTCACACACTTCAACACACTTCCTCAGTGTTTAAAACATTATGAATCAGCAATGCTTGCGTTATTGCTACCTCGTACCTGTTTATCTTAGTAGACAGCCCATCATTCAAATCAATGCTTTGTTTAGCAGTTTACTGCAATGTGTTCTCTATAAAGGCACATCAGTATATGGGTACCTCCTGTTGCTTCAATTGCTTTTCACTGTCTGATGCAAACCACAAGTGAAACTGGTTAACAGCCTGTCTTTTCAGACAGCCAGCACGGTGTCTGCAGCCATTTCGTTTGGTCGGCCTCGGTTGTGACGCCGAGTTTTGATGGCGAAATTTAAGTCCTTTCACACTACTTTTGCACACTCCCACCATAATAACCAAAGCAACAATTCTACCTTCATAACAGTTCAGAGAGGTTTATTCTTTAGCGTTATCGCGACACACTCACCGCCTCCAAATAATTACCGGGATTGTTATTCACAACAAGACCTTTATTTAGACATCAGAGTTCAGCACATGCCAACTGCCTTGAAAGCTTGGAGTGTGGTCAGAGGGGTTTGCAGGCTGTTGTGTTAAACAAGTGACAGTCCTATCCCAACAGCATGTCCAAAAGCAATTTATCACACAGTGATGGAAGAACTGGCAGCACCGACATTAAATACAGACTTTGTCACTGTGGCCAAGCCAAGCAGTACTTATCTGATCGGTTAGGTGCGTCAAAGAAAAGCCGCTTAAAAAGTCAATTTGAAAAACATCAATACGTCCCAGTATGTTTGTGTGAGCACAGTTGGAGGTAATAAGGATTGTGAGTGCCTCTCCAATCCCAATATATTCATTATATTGCGTGTCAGACACTACACAGCTTGACGGCCGGGTTAAGAAACCTTGTTTCACCTTTCAGCGCTGACACGTTGTGGATAACTGTGAAAGGGGAAGGGAAAGAATTTTGCAAAATGTCTCATGAATACATATCCCTAATCTGCTAAAGACAATGAAATCAACAAGCTGAAGATAAAAGATGAAGCACAGAATCCTTTCACGTATTACAGAAGGGTAGAAACAGTATTTTTCTCTGTGACTGCAGTCAGTTCAATGTTCACTCCTGAGGAGCAATTTCAGCTGCTTCCCTGAGGCAAATTTCCTTGATTGCAATTTCAGTCGAGTTGGTTTTGAAGTGTTTGGTGTAGTCCACAGTATTTTATATCTAAAAGAAAGGGGGCAAAGATTATTTTAGCCTGCCTGAGCTTGGTTGCAGGGCTCTTTTTTTCCTCTTTTTTTTTTTTTTTTTTTAACTAAACACCGCCGACAAACTGCGAGGCATTTGGCTTGTAACTGATTGCTTAAGAAACAAATCAACCCTTGTTTAAGGCTCCCAAACATTTCTTTTCAGTCGATTTATATTTCTCGCTGAGAGTAAAAGCAACATTTTATCAGTGCTGTGAAAAAAATATGTAACACCACATCAGATTCAAACCTTTACTGTGTCAGACTTACTTATTCTGTCGACCATCTATTGAGTAGAAGAGCTCCTGTAACTCCTCAGTAGTCAGGATCCCGTCGGCAAAGTAAGTGTTGAACTCTTCAAATGACAACTTGCCATCATCTGAAAAACAAAGCAGAAGAAGACCTCAACTACTCTATGTCACAATCCTGCCGCTTGCTTTGTTTTTCTATGTTTTCCAGGTCGATACGTCTTCCTATTGTCAGATTCCCATTTGTTTTCTGTCTTTTCAAGCCGCTTACGTTCCCTGTTTTATTTGGTTCGCTGTGTTATGTATCTGTGAACGTGGCCTCTATTTGTTGCCTTTTATTTCCATTTAGTCTCTGCCTGCCGTTTTCATGTAACACCTGCATCTTCCTCTTGGAATTTGTGTCAACCCTGTGCCACTTGTACATTTCTGTGTATAAACATAATGGTACAACCATAAATATTCAAGAAGATTCAACTTTCAAGTAATAAAATTCATTTGTTTACACACTTGACAAGTGGGAAATTCTGGGCAGCACCGTAAAAATCCAAGTTCATCAAAGCAGCATTTGTGCATCAATACGGCAAACTGCTGTTATAGCCATCCAGTGACGCTATCTGTAGCTCGTCATGATTAGCCTAGCATACTTACTTGCCAGATTTAAACAAAAGAAGATGGTTCCTTATGTGTTAAAAGTATGAATATTTAATTTCTCTATATTTTGGCTTTTATTTGTGAAAACAGCACCGTGTGTTTTCTTGAAGACTATGAGTATGCTTGTTTCAACTACTTTTGAACTCTTTGCCAAATGAATGTACTCCATAGTTGTGTTTGACGTTTATCTTTGCCTGTGTGTTTCTTTCAGCGGTTACCTGTCTGTTAGCCACCATGAGAGCCTGTGATTGTCCTCTCACCGTGTTTTGTTCTTGCTGGTTTGGCGAGATCTCCAGCCCCAAATGTTCAGTCTAATTATCACAGACATTTGTTTTGTTTCCCTGCAACTGCGAGTTCTGTTTTGCATGATCATTATAAAAAATCAGCTTTTGTTCTGACCAGCATTTTCATTTGGGGAGCCTTCACACAAATGTGACACTGCACAGAGGAAATCTGGAGAAGGTTACTGCTCACATGCATTCACATGCGGGATCGTTCTCAATGAAATACAGTACGTCCATGTTTATGTCCCAATAAACACAGCTACCACATGTGAGCTCCAGCTATGAAAATATTGGCAACATCATTCCCTGTAATGTGAATCTCTGGTATCAAGAATGTCTTTTTTTTTTTCTTTTTTAATTATTTATGAGAGCATGCAATACTCAAAAACCTCAACGCTGTACAACCTCTTGAGCTACGAATAACTTGTTGAGTTTATAGGGATCTATTTTTCATAGTTTTAGCCAATAGTAAAAAGTAAAAACAGAAACATTTGTTTACAAAATTGATGCACCTTTCAATAGGGCTTGAGAGGGCTGAAGCCTATCACAGGCTGCAAGTCCATGTAGAGCAAAATACCCAGATAGATCATGCAAACTTTACACAGAATGACTCGACACAGAAGATCATCTAAGCTACCTTACTATGAGTTTATTGTGCAGCTAACCGCTACACCGTTATGCTCTGTTATGTGCATGAGTACTTAATTAAATACAGCTATAAAGACAAAGTAACTTCATATTGCGAGCAGGAGGGGAATTTTTCCGTCAGCTGGGACGAGTTAGCTGCGAGCCCAGCTTGTTGTGACAGACTCTGCACAGAATTGGAAGGGAAAAAAAGAAGAAGAGATGGATGAAGATAAATCACTCGGTAGTCATCTGTGAAGAAGTGCTCCTCCGTGATCCCACAATCAATCTGTCCGCTATCACAGATTACATAGATCAGTCAGCAGCTCCCCTGCCAGAAAGAAGCCACTCGATGTTATAATCCTTCAAAGAAGAATCCAAATTAACGGTTTCATTGAAGAGTGCTTCTGAACCGTGACAGACACCCAGGGAACACAAATATACTGGAAGGAGTCCGGTTCCCAATTAGTCAATGCGACAGAAGAATAAAATGATCAGCGATAAAGCAGAGCCAAGACGGGCATAAAAACAGTCTGACTGTTGTTGAATCAGCGCAGACAGATTTTTGTCACAGAACGTTGGGCAGCCACTGAAACACAGACACACACACACACACACCCACACCAGAAAAGCCCCAGCCATGTCGATATCTGCTCTCATGCAGAAACTTTCAGCACACAATTATCATTGTAGTTCTGATTTGAAAACCCAGAGGGCAGAACGACTTCAGAGCTCTTTGAGGTATCTCACCGCTGTCTACACAAAGACAAGGTGAGATGAGAGCGGTTTAATATGCCATGGGGTTCCAGTTGGCTGACTCAGCAAAGCTGAAAATTCAAGGGCAAACTTGAAGACCATCTGCTCGACTGAAGCCTCTTCGGTACTTCTTGCCATCACCTCTGACCAGACTGTGTAATGAGCTGCACTTTGGCTATATATACATATCTTCATTACATGATTTTTCGCCCATCACTTAAACAATATAACCTGTGATAAGAAATGTTTAATCCTTTCAATGTCTTTCTAAAAGTAATGTTTGCCTTTGTATAAAGCACTGTAAACAACAAACATGCATTTTAAATATTTGGGAACTTTGTTATTTTTATTATTTGAGATTTACTTGGGAGTTCATTATTTATATTGAGTGAGCAAATTAAATGCCAAGGTTCTGAGGTATGGGTTAATAGGTTGTTGGTTTTTTTTTTAATTGTAGTTCTAAAACAGGTGACCTACCCTGCAACCAACCAACCAAGAAAATAAACCAATCCACATCACTCCCACTCAACCACTGACCAACGGACTGACCAACCAACCAACCAACCAACCAATCCACAAAATAACCAACCAACCAATTCACAGCCTACCAACACTCCCACTCCTCCAATGACCCACTGTCTCATCGATCGACCCACCGACACATCAACCAACAAACTAACCAATAAACCCCGTGTTCTTGCATGTCTGCACGATGGATGGATCTCATACCGACTCACTTCATTTTGAAAATCTTTGGCCGTCGTGCAGTTTACTTTTATTCTGACGCCATCTGTGTTTAGTTAGTGGACTAAGGCACTGAAGATCCGTCCACATGTCTCACTCTCTTATTCTCTATTCACAGTGTTGTATTTGGAATGGTTCCTATATTTAGAGTGGCAAAAACTAGACAGACAGCACCAATGCTGAGAAGTGACACATCTCCATTAGATGGACTAATGACAACAATTGGCCATCTGCTCTATATATTTTGACAGTTCTGGGTCAAATATCTTCAGAGGTTGACAGCAGCAAATACATGAGTCCTGACCTCACCGTGTTTTCACTTCTAGCATTTTAAGCATTTAAAACTTTGAGATTACGTTAACAACATGCTGACACGACCAATGCACAGCCCTACTTTCACTTTTTACCCAATATTAGGAGCAAGGGCAACAAAAAAAAAGGAGACATGTGTTTGGATTAGTGCCATATTAGCAGCAATAAATAGAAAGTAAAATCCAGAGATGATGGGGACAGATGGCATTAAAGAAGGGGTGTTACTAGACTTTCAAAAAATCATCTACCATCAGGCGGTAGGATTCTGTGTCTGTTATCTTAGGACTCATACCTGTTATTCTCTTGTGAAATGATTATCCATCACACGTATCCGTGTTGATAACTTGTGATGCAAATATGAATGAGCCAGATGGAAGAATTGATGCAACACCTCTTTGCCAAATGGGACACTCTGATTCAGCCCAGCCCAGTGTTATTCAACAGTAGGCTATAAGTTGTTGCTCTGTTTGGCACCGATTTATGATACTGAAGCGAGGTTCTTCAACGTCAGGGCCACGACCTCATGTCAAGACACTGATCAATCACAGAAGGATGAGCCAGAGTTCAATATGTGAAATACTGATGCACATTTCACATCACTGATGTATGTTGATGAAAACTTGCTGATGGTTTAATCCATGTCATAGCACATGCAGATGAAGCCCTATAGTGGATTTCATATATTTTCCAGAAATCTTTGTGCTTCACTAATTTTCTGTCTCTGTGTTCCCATTTAGGAATACTATAATTTGATGGTGTGCAATAATCAATTAAAATAACTAATTTTATATTTGTATATATATTTTTTGTACAAACGATTCTAAGGATAAATCAATAGTGTCCTTGGTAAAAAAATTTTTTATAAAATTGTATGCACAGATGTAATTTACTCTGTTCACCAACCTACAAGCCCGTTAAAGCTGCTAAGGTATCTGGCTTCTGAAGATATTCATATCCATGTGTCGACTGGTGCTTTGAAACGACTAAAGCAGTCGTGCATGGCTGAACAGCGTGCGCGTTGTCTAAGTAGATAATCTGTCCAAAATACACTCGAACACATACATGCATGCTGGTATTACGCTCATTATGGAGTCTCATGTTTCCAGGTAATGTGAGAGTAAACTGATTTTCCAGTGACAATTTCAGAGAATGAAACAATGTGGCAAACAACTTGAATCCCAGTGTGCAATCCAATCACTCTCTGCTTGGAGAGATGTTTCAACTGGCTTCGTTTAAAACAAGCTCATATGAAATAAAACATCTTTAATACCTTCAGGCCCTTTTATCTGGATGGAAAAACATAATACTGTTGATTAACATAATATTCTAATGATGTAGTGGTTAGCACTTTCAGACCATAGTGAGAAGGGATGATCTGTTCACTTGTTTTTTTCTTGCACTCTAAAAACAGGAGTTTGAGGTTAATTACTGACTGTTGGGTGCTCTGTCTGTGTGTGTGTGTGTGTGTGTGTGTGTGTGTGTGTGTGTGTGTGTGTGTGTGTGTGTGTGTGTGTGTGTGTGTGGACACAGCGAGCGACAGAGTAGTTATGAGATGGAGATGCCACTGAGAGCTCAGCCCTTCCTCCCTCCTCGCCCTCCCTCTTTCTCTCTGCTCTTTACAGTCACTGTGAGCTGTTCAGCCACTGCTTCACCAGAATCATTATTGGAACTGTGAGTCAACACACACACACACACACACACACACACACACACACACACACATACGCACAC
>OMNM01064979.1:0-12050 GCA_900302745.1 Parablennius parvicornis | reverse complement strand
TGGCCCCTGGAGTGAAATTGGATTTGTGTGTGTGTGTGTGTGTGTGTGTCTGTGTGTGTGTCTGCGTACCTGCGTGTGTGTGTGTGCATGCCAGAACAGTGTTTGTACCATAATACCATTTGCATCTTTTCAACAGATGTGGCTTCATTTCAGGCGGAGAGGTTGACAAACACACCTGTGGTTTTTACTACCTCCTTTTGACCAGCGACACATTCATCCACTTGAAGCAATGGGCTGTTCTGAATTCACAGCTTGTGTGTGGAAAAATGACTCGACCAGAGTCCAAAAAAGGACTCTGACGCAATACCTTACATAAGCAAGACGAGCCAAAAGAACTAAATTGCCGTCAGGGGCGAGTTGAATTATCGGTCATAAATCCAGTCTCCCCTTCACTGTTTGAACCAAAACAATAAATCAACACACACATCATGTCTTGATAAAGTGTGTTCATCATTTACACGTTTTCTTTCTTAACTATTGTTTGCTGTATTGTAAATTCATCTACTGTAACACAACAAGAGAAAGCAGCAGGTACATTAAAAAGTTAACACTTAAAATATTATTAGAACACTTATTGGAATAAGTACATTTGTATGATAATTGAAGCCAAAATTGTGATGTAAAAGTGATTCTTGATTAATGGCTGAATTTGTATTTATTTATTAATTTTTTTTTAGCTTTATTTTACCAGGAATATCTAAAAATTTCTAAAAATAGATCTGCAACTTTCGAATGACAACTATTAGGTGTAGATAGTTTTTAAAACCCAGATGCTCACCTGCACAAACACTTGAAGATGAGGCAAAAACACGTGTTTAACAATGTGCGATAAAGTAACTGCTTTCTCATCAGGCTCGTAACTGATGACTGTCAACTTTCGGCGGGTGACGTTTTCTTCAGTTTTGACCAACTTGAAGATTTTCAGTCAGTCGTTCATGTTGCAAAGTCGAAGTAGAAGCGTTTTAGAAAAGTTGCGTTTTCCCCAGTTTCCATTTCCACTTGCTCTGAGCACCTTTGTCGTGTCAACTGAAACCCAAAACGCAACAAAGGTTTTCTGTTTTCACTTGAAAACATTGTCATGTAAATGAAACTTGAAAATCATCTGCAACTGCTCTCCCAACATTTCCTATTTCAGTACATATCCTTTAGCTTCACTTTATATGAGTGGTCTGCTGCCGTGAGAATGTTTGTAGTTGATTTTGTGAGTACTTCATGAGTAAATCAAACATAAAACTGACCCGCGGTGTGCTGACAGCTTAAAACAATAGATACAACTATGTGCACAAAAAGACATTACAACTACAACAAACAGTAATACGTTGTAATCATCAGTGACTCACAACACTGCTTAACTGTGGCTCTGAAATCCTTCTAAAAGTGGCAGCAGGCGTGTGCTCAGCATTTTTTTTTTTTTTAGAGATCTTTCATCAGCAGGGCAAATATTCCTACTTTCTGCTCCAACACACTTGATTCAAATACATGCAGTGGAAACAAGCTTTGCAGAAATATAACAAAGACAATAATTTCTAACAGGGATAGTGGAGCCATTCCAAAACCTGAAGTGCAGCTGTCCCTCAAGACCAGAGCTGAAAAACACACTCTAACAGTTCAGGAGTCGCCAAAGACCTGAGAATATTTTTCCTCCAGGCAACCTGTCCCGAGCCTGTCAGAAAATTTAGCTCCAAACTACGAGTGGCAACTCTATTGAGGGTATGAGATTAAAAGTCAGGGGCTCACCCAAGTCATTTCTCCTCTGGGGCCCCCGACTGTCTGTGGAAAAAAAAGAAAAAAAAAATCACTACAATCTCTCATACTCTCAAATAAGAGATCCCTGTCTCAACTTAAGCCACAACTTGTGTCAAAAGGTTTGGAATAAAATATGACAACTTAATGAGGATTTTTCAAAAAGATGTGATAAATATTTAAAAGGATGTTTCCACTGCAGAGATTTTTAATTGGGAGAGAACTCTCCTCCGCCTAATTAATAATACAATACACCAGGTAAGGCACATAACCAGCGGTAATGGCTGGAGACAATGTCTTCTGCTCAGAGCGTTTTCGAGCGGATCAAACATTCATCATCCGGAAGTGCGCGAGCTCCTCGACACGACTGTGACAGCCGCGCCTCAAGACGAGGAGTTCACAGAGGCGAATGTGTCTCTGCCTGCTCAAGGAGGAAGGAGCAGACTCCTGCACAGTGGATACGAGCTGCAGCGAGCTGGTCCTTACATAGCCAGCAGTCACAGTCAGTCTCCTCATCTTCCCCCAGTCAGTCACCGTCCCGGGGGAAGCAGGAATTGACGTGCCGTTAAAGAGGCTTTGAAGAGAGGCAACTGTCAGCATGATTGCCTCTTGCTTTTTTAGCGGCGCAGGAAAGGAAATACAGATCTGGGTGCAATGAGGACGCCGGGAACAGCTCTGGAAATACATCTCACTGTGTCTTATCAGCGGAGCTGTCGCTACAAAAACTGTAAATGTTTCGTACTGAATGTGGACAATAGATGCACTTGTTCGTGGGCTTAATAAACAGCATCCCAGGCTAGATAAATGAGAATACATTAAAATACTAAACCGAAATGTCTCTATCACAAAATACTGTTTGTCCGTGACCTTCTTGACAACACAGTGACCCACTTGTCTTGCAATGCTCACAAACCGCAGGAGAAACCAGCACCACAAAACGCCATAATGATCTCATGCGATAAAATGACTCAGCAAAGGAGATGACCTAATTTCCAATTTCCATAAAGAAGAGTTTTTGGGACTTTCACGATTGGTCAAACATTTGTTGTTTTAAGTTGAAATGGCTGGGGAAAAAAAACAAAACAAAAACACACACACACACATCATTTCCAGTTTTGACAGCGTCGGTGAGCTTACACAGTCCGTCGCTGCTAAATGTTTCCATGTGTTTGTTTCAGGCGACGGGGCATTGAGCCAGTACATGAGCAGTCTGCAAAATGGCATGTTTAGATGCATCAAAGCTGTACCATCACAGTCACACTTATTACATTTTATGCGTGTCATAAAAAAATAACAAGCGTACCAGAGCCGCCCTGTTTTATATGCAACAGTTTTGGAGGCCGTAACACATCGGAAGAGTTCATGCCATGGTAATCACCAAGATAAATGGCGTTCAGCTTGATTTCGCAGAAGCTTTACGCTTGATTTTGTTTCCCTCCTCATTGTTTGTCTGCTGAATCTTTCTGAATAGGCAGGCGCCCCACCCCTCTCTGCAAACACCACCGCCACCACGCCTGCTCGCACAACTGGCGTGGATCAAAAGAGTCATGTAAACAACCCGTGAAACGGGTGATGCTACGGATGGCACAATCACTTAATTACAGTGTCTTCTTACAAAACGCCACAGTCGGGTTCAATGGGGTGATATACAGCCATGGATCCAGACGATTCCCTCGTGTTATTGAGCAGCAATTTATTTCACAACAATGATGTCTATTGCAGAAGTGAATAATTGTGATTTACCCTTGCTATGTGTTGTCCTGAATCTTTTTACCTGTTGTTTATTAAATCTTGTTTAATGCCCTTAAGTCTATAGCTTAAGACACCCCTGTGGTTTAAAGGCTAAAGAAGGATTGGAAACCCAGAGGTAAATTAAATAACCTCTGACCTCCTTTGTGTATTTCTT
Organism: Parablennius parvicornis; assembly: GCA_900302745.1. NCBI lineage: Eukaryota > Metazoa > Chordata > Actinopteri > Blenniiformes > Blenniidae > Parablennius > Parablennius parvicornis. The sequence goes on along the minus strand of OMNM01064979.1, from coordinate 8,401 downwards.
GTTGTCTCACCATAAAATCTCAAACTATTAAATCTATCCAAGGAATGGATAAACTACTGAAGAAATATATGCTCCCTGAACAGTTTTCTGTTTCTGATTATGTTAAAATATTGATTCAATTTAAAACATTATTCACATTATTGTTTGAGAAAAATAAACACAAGTAAGTTTATCAATATTTATAGTTGAGCTATTGCTGACTTTAATGACTGTAATGTTAGAAGATGCTGTGTACAGCCTAACAGTAGAGATTCATATTAACTCTGCAAATAGTGTAACTTAAACCTGGTCCTGTGTTATGTGTGCTGGCCTTGATGCTGTTATGGTTTTGTTTTGTTTTTATGTTCTTTGTAATGTATTTTTGTTAATATGGACATTGTGATGAATTTTTGTGATGTGATTAAGGTTTGTAATATCTTTACATTTTTTGCTCTTGTGTAAAGTATCATTGTGGAAAATTGTGTTTGTTAATATTTTTTTGAAGTATTACAAATCCCACGTAGGAATATTTGGTCAAATTATGACCATATTTGGTCAAATAATTATTACAAGCAAGTTTTTCCTAGTGAAAGCTGTAACTGTTATTAGAAGTTTAAAAACTCCTAAAACATTATAATTTATAATATGTTATTAGTGTATGAACGATTGGCAAAACATACATTTTCATTAATAGTTTGCTTTTTTCAGATGCCATATCTGTAGCTTGTCACAATTGTTCTCACAAGCTGTTATTGTATTGATATATTTCCATTAGAATTTGGGAAAGTCCGTACATACTCTTGTATTTTCAGATATATATGACATATCCTCATTCCAAACAACTTTTTAAATACCAAACGAGCTGTTGTTGTGCTGTACAAGCCTGTAGGGCTTCAAGCACGTTACACGTAAATTTATTCGAAGCGTTTCCCTATTAAAAATGTGTATGGTGTCGAGGTATTTTTAGAAGTGGTTCAATATTTTTGGCCCTTAAGCTCTGACAGCACTTCATTACCAGAAGTGACCTTCATCCATCCTGACTTAAATACGGCGTCAGCATTCACGGGCTGACTTCATTTTCCTGAAAATCCCTGCAGGTCATCAGACAGGAAATATTTTAAAGCCGTGACTTTCAAGTGCTCACCTTAATTTAGTCCAGGGAGTGGATGTTTTCTCAGTGAGAAGTCATGAGAGAGGTATGTGGGGTGAACAGAAATAGCTGCAAAAACTTTCGCCCCTCTTTCAGGTGGGCGACCAGAGACAAACAATGACATCAGGATCACCTCCCACGCTCTGGCTTCTGTGGCGACCCAGGCATAGACGTGCGGGGATTAAGTGATGTCACTCCCTAAGCAGCTCTTTTGTGGTCTCCCTCCGGGACCCCGGTGACCCCTCTGAAGCCACCTGCAATTCATAAACATCACCCCTGTGCACCCACGGAGGGGCGGGGGTGCTCACAGGAAAGGCTACAGCCCAGATGGCCAACAGCCAGCGTCAGATGTGCAAGGGACGCAAACAAGGGGATAAGAGCATTCTTTCTGCATGAAGTCAGCATTACGGGGGGAAATCCACTCCAGGAATCTCCGTTACTTTGTCGGCTGACGCAAGTCGGACACAACCTGAAACCTTTCGATATGACAGCAGCCCTGTGGAATCCTGTCAGACTGGTTTATTACACTCGTGATTAGACTCATATTGACTTAATATGGTCAGAATATCCTCATTTGATCTGTGATCATTGTTACACATCATCTTTCTTCTTGTTTCTGTCACAAATGGATGGAGAAACAGATTCTAGGAGAAGTTATTCACTGAAGATTGATTATATTCAGTTAAAATGTACTGGATCCAATGGTTAGATAATAACCATTATCTGTAAGGTTATTATCTAACCTTACAGATAATAAGTGAATAACCACTGGTGAATTTCCTTTATGGTGTATTAATAAATTACTGGATACTGGACTCATATGTTGAAAGAAAGATTTGAAGTTTCTTTCTGATGCATGTTACAACCGTACAGTGTCGATGTTAAGATGAAAAGGTTTGTATCCAGGCTACATGGAAACCTATCATAGACCATCCTCAAAACATCTAGGGGTGGTTTTTGACACTGCTTGTGAATTCTACATACAAATCAGTTCAATTCAGTTGTTGGTCAAAGTAAAGCTTCATCCCTCCCATAATAACTTTGAGAGTCATTCACACCTTTATCACATTGAGGTTAGACGACTCTGAATCCCTGAATATCTTGATGAGATGTCTCTTCGTCAGCTAGTACAAAATGCTGCTGCCTGACGTCTAACTGTGATGAAGAGTTTCAGCCTCACTCCACTGGATTCCTTCAGAATTGCTTCCAAGATTTTATTGCTTGTTTTAAAGGTGTAAAAGTTTGGCACCTTGTTATCAATCTGATTTTTTTACAAGTCAAACCTCCAGTTTTATCGCTGAGCTAATCAGATGGTCCTTAAAGGTCCTAGATCCAAATCCACAAGTAGGAGTGAAACACTGATAAACATTTTTTAATCTATGTAAATAAAGTTGAATTAATTTGACATAAGGTTTCTAATTTGAAACTGCTCAGAGGTCCAGTAAAAATACTGACATTTGAAGCATAATTTCACCCATGAGTTCTGATTATCAGTTATCTTCAGTATCTTTGTGCAGCAGTTTTCTCTTCAGAATTTCACTGCTTTCATCTCAAGTGTGCAAATTCAGTGTTAGCATTCATGAAGTGTGAATATACATTCTAAATACCATGGCATTTTTAAAGAGGGGTCCATCAGTGACAAAAAAGAAATAATCAGTATTTTCCCAAACAAGCCGGGGGTCCAGACGCCCCCTGCCCATGCTGAAATAAGACTATGACTCAACTCAAAGACGAGACTCTCACAGATGAGAACCACATGAGTTCAAAGCTCAATGCTGTTCTTTGGTTGCTGATGTGACATATTAACATTAACATATTAACCGTCTAATGACTGATTCACTCAATGAGATTAAATGTTACATGCTGGTGATGCAACACTGTGCACAAGCTTCCCTTAATGCTACTTATGGACATTTTTCATGCTGCTGTCATTAAGACTGAGTGTATTCACATTTTGGATGGCAATCCAGAAGCAGTGAAATCGCCTTGGGCCACATTTAAAGGGTGTTTTCAAATGAAGAAGTAAAACTTTTGTTGCTTTTTAGGTGTTCGCTCACACAACAGTGGGGTTTGGAGTCACTGAAAATACAATGTTTTGAAAAAAGTTCTTTTTGACAACGCTCCAACTCGTCGTTGTCGAAACGGAGAAAAACACAACATTTTCATCTCCACCAAGACGGAGGAAACGCTGCTACTGCTACTGCTCCCGCAGCCAGAGAAAGTATTTCATTTACACATTTGGTAGTAGATTGACAATAACAATTATAGCGGCCTCCGGAGTGTCATGACTCCCAGTCCGTGTTGTCCTGGGACTTGGTAGTTTTATAGTTGAGTCACCCGCAATAACAATCCAACTTTGTTGTAAGTCCATATGAATGTCCGTGTACTCTCACTGTTAATGATTATAGCATTCACTTCAAAAACAAAGAACAGCACCCACTAATGGCCCTACCAGGAAAACTACATATTTTGCAGTGCTTCCACTGTTGCAGTGTAAATGTGAAACGTTTCTGACACGAAAATGCAAAGACGATGCTTTTTCACTTGAAACGGGGCTTTGATGTCTCACACTCAAGAAACAACAGCTTTGGCTATTGTTGATAATATAAATAGTTATGAAAGAAAGTGCATCCTGGATCAAAAGTAATAGATGAGGATCCTGCTTAAATCTCAGGGGTTATTGGAGTAATATTTTGTTTTGAAAGAGTAAAGGAGAGGCTTTACAGTAACCCTTCACTGTATATTATTATCATTATCACTGCTATTAATAAAAATGTGATCTCAAGAGAAACTGATTTAAATCGGACTCGACCAAAAGTAACAGTTTCTGCCGGCTGCTACCTCTTTGAAGGACAACTTCAAACAATTCTCTTGAATAGGATCATGGAGGACAGTGTCTAGTTGCTTTGAATCTGTTCCATCTTCTGTCATCTCTGATTCACTTTCATCCGTGTCACTACTGGTTCTCCCTGTCACAAGCATCAGATTCAATAGGCGCCTTTTTCTCTGTGGTCAAGTCTCCCACCTCTTGTCTGTTCTGTCCGAGTCGGTCTTCATCATCTTTTCTATGTGTTATTGTCCCATTCACTTAGGTTGAATTCAGGCTTGACATAGACAAAGCACACAATAGCGCAGAGGATTGATATTTTCTCTTGAATGCAACAGGAAGCAGCAAAAGTGTAGCTATTACTTATTACTATTACTAACTATTATTCACTTACACATTGCTTGAATCACAAAACTCTACTTAAGGACCAAAAAATATATATATTTATACTGTGTTACTTTGCACGTTTTTCTGAGAACAAATGTAACAAAATTAAGTCTTTTAGTTGCCTTACTGCAGGTTTTTTGTTTTTTTTAATAACATTAATAGTTTTATCTTTATAATTTTTTATTCATCCTCTCATAGAACTTTATGATTCTTTGGGGTCAAATCTATAAATATCCATATCTTAAGGTGTTATGTCTTAATATTACCGAGAATTTCTTGACCCTTTGTGGAAGAATTGAGTCAATAATGTTAGCAGCTAATTAAACAAAGACCTTGAATTTCTCACTTTTAATAAGAGATCAACGCGGATTAACAAGGAGAAGTAGTATGGAGGAGGAGGAGCAGGAAAAACACCACTTAAATTGATTCTCCCACAACCTAAATCAGTAATTCAAGTCATACTACAGCTCTATAAACAATAAAATCCCCATTTAATTCTCTATAAACAACGCTAGCAGCCTTATTAGAGAGTAATACACGTTTTATTTCCCTCTGCTCAGTGACTTGAACTGATCACCTTGAAACTCCTCCCAGCCCGTCTGAATCAATGCCACAGCATGTTAATGTGAAACTAAGTGCAGATCATTTAGGATTAGTTATGTCAGCGACACATCAGGTGCTGTAAAATATCTCCACATCTTAATTTAGGCTCGTAGCATCCATTCAGAACAGGAAAACTGTGTCGCAAACAGCCCAGGGGATAGAAACTGGCCCGCTCCTGTGCAGACATTGATGCGTGTCTAATGAGTCCATCAGCCTGACAGCGCAGAGTCCTGAGGGGCTCACCGTTCGTGATTGCCACTGTATCACATACCAATGTTCCTGGATTGCAAATGCCATCTGTCATTACATCTGACTGTGTGTTTACCAAACAGCAGTTCAAGGTAATCCATGTGTGAGGGCACCTGCTTGTTGTTTTGGCATAAAGAAACAGCCTCCGTTGACGCGACACGCCACTCTGAGTTTTCCTCAAAATCCTCACCGGTCGAATGTATGCCACGATCCATAGGGTGAGTCAATAAATGTCAACGGCCCAAAGACTGTAAATGATTTACAGTCATACTGCGAAAGCACATGCTGCATATTGAGGTTTCAATAATTGATCTGCACGCTGTTGGTGACCGATACGATTATTACACATCAGGTGAGGAAATCAGACAGAACACGATACGATGCACATTGTGGTTCTCTGGAGAGACTCGGTGAGGTGGAACTTCTCACATACCATAAAAGACTGTTGCACGCTACCCATTAGGAGCCTCTTCATCGTACTTCATGCTGAATGGTTTCAACTCTCAGATTCTGCCAGCATTTTAGAAAAGCAATTTCCTCTCGCTGTGAGAGCAGTAAATATTTTTACTTCGCTGTGAATCCTCAGCCTGGAGATGGAAAGCTTTTCATCAGCTGGCACAACAGCAAGCGTGTAAAGATCACATCACATGTCGTCATCCGGCAATTTCCTTTTATCTGGTGCTATGTACAGGTGCACTTCTCCCCGTGGCGGTGAAAAATCTTAAAATCGGGTCAGATGAGATGAAAAAAATCAAAACAAAAAACGAGTAGGAGCACGAGTGGGTGGGTTTGATTTACCAAATATGATTTAATCAGGGCTCACTGAAGCTCTTTAAAAGCTCAATACTGTGAATGCATCAAAAAGAGCCTGAAAACAACATTTTGTTGCAGAAGAAGCTGCAACCTTGATGGTGAAGAGAAATTCAAAAACAAGTTGAAATTTTCCAGAGTTGCTTAATTGCATGTTACTGTAATGCAACTTCTGTAATACACTAGTAAGTAATTACTATTATTACATTAACTCTTTATATGTTGATGTAAACGTTGTTACTGTTTGTCGTAAATTGAATGTGTCAGACACTGAGTCAACAAGTAGTCAAGCAGAATCAGTCATCGGAAGATTATTAGGACATTCCAAATGAGAAAGAAAGTTATGCAAAGCTTGAGCTACTTTTCAAAGTCAGTAGTTTCTGTTTTAAGTAAATACTTCTCAAAGAAATATTACCAATAACCTAATGAAAATGTATATAAATGATTAAAACTTTTTCATTTTGATTAAAATATGTATTCTGGAGACATTTTTTATGTACATATTCAGTGCATCTTAAAATGTTGAGGAATCTGTTTTGAGTGCAGCTTTGAATTAGAATGTTGAAAAGGGAGTACTGCAGAAATAATGACTTGAGAATTGGCAAGAGGGAAAACAACACCATGGATTTTCACAGTTAACATTGAGCATGTAATGTGCTAGAAATGAGCAGTCCTTGTTTGCCCTGCTGCTACGTTACAGCTCATATTTCACACACACATTTGTGGACAGTTGTTTATTCTGCAGCTGTAACATGTTCCTGGTCGACTTCCTCTAGGAAGTCTTGTGTGCCCCCGTGATTCAAGTGTGTCACATACAAAAAGCAATCATATGATAACACAGACACTTATGGTTTCAGAAAGCTCTTTTTGCCCAGATACAGCTTGTGTGTGTGAGTGTGTGTGTGTAGCGGTGTGGGTGGGGGGTGGGAACTTGTTTACAGCTCACACATGCTGCTTTGAGTCCTCTCGACAGGGGAAGAAAGACAGCGTACCAGAACTTGGCAGAGTGAAAGAGCAGTGCACTAGCGGTGAGTTTTCAGGGATAAAAATACTGCCGGTGAGCAGCCTGGAGCTCGACGGTGATACTGGAGGTACAGCAGCCTCTGGGCTTTGAAGCATCACTTATCTGTGGCAATCAGCCTAGTGTGCTCAAGTAGGTTAACCAAATCTCCATAAAATGCAAATGCCCTGTAAGTATTTGGATTAAACTTTCTCTGAAGTAAAGTCGACGTTTTATGTAACGGAACAGAGTTCCGAACACAAGAGTCATGTATTTATCCTTCTTAAAGCACTTTTGGGCAACTAATGGTTCTCTTATTTGCGTAGAGATCCGTCGATTGCTCTGCCTAACCCTGACCAGTGCACAATCCCCTAAACCCTGATATAACCCTTAACCCTGACATAACCCTTAACCCTTAGCAGTGCGCGATCGACCGATGCTTGCGAAATCGGCCAACATGTATACCAATTAAGGATCCATTATGAGCACAGCGCAGTTGGTAGATGGTGCTCATCACACAAAAGCACCAGGATGGATCTCCCCCAAAAATATATCTTTCTTACAGTTGTTTCAAAGCAGGCGCAATGCCATGGAGCGGATAAAACCACTTAAGCTTTCACCACTGACAATAATACACAGCATAATACATTTCTGTAGAGAAATAAGGGCTGTGTGAAGCCAAGGAAACCTTAAATGAGCAGATCCTGAGGGTGAGGAGCTCAGCGAGGGACTCAGCGCCAAGCAGCCCTGCAGCCTGGCAGCTCTCTGCTTGATTGGTCTCAGTGGGAAGCTGGGACGGAGGGCTGAATCCCATCTACATACACATGCAAGCGCACCGCCGGCATAGACATGCAGGCTGTGCACATGCTGGCTCGGTCACACGTTTTAAAGGGATGTGCACCAAAGCTTTAATAACATAAACCACGACTCATGTACAAGCTGACATGGTAGAAAATACTAATTATACAGCAAAAAGAAAAAAACAAAACAAAAGCCACAGCCATGTATGAACGCCTCCATCATACACAAACACACACACACACACCCAGCAAAACGCCCACATTCAAGCACATGACACCCACACACATTAGGAGTCTCACACACCACCGCCATGAACCCAGCACGGAGGCTTGTGTTCACATTGCCATTATTCAAAAGGTAATTCTCCTGCTGCAGGACTCAAAGAGACGAGCCGGCCACCTGCACTGAAGATAAAGAGGAGGAGGAGAGAGGGAGGAGGAGAGAGGGGAGGAAGACAGGAGAGAGAAAAAGAGGGAGGCGGAGGTAGCAGTGGAAGAATGACATCACCTTCCCTGAAATGTCACCATTATCTCAAGCCTCGGCTTAGCCGTCCACAAGGGTGACATCATCCTTTCTCTGCGCCTCCCCCCTCTGT
>OMNM01064978.1:0-18419 GCA_900302745.1 Parablennius parvicornis | reverse complement strand
GCCTGCGGCCTTTAACCAGCTTCACTTCATAAGCCCCAACACATTTTCCCGTGTGTGTGTGTGTGTGTGTGTGTGTGTGTGTGTGTGTGTGTGTGTGTGTGTGTGTGTGTGTGTTCTTGTGACAGTTGGTGTGCAGTGAAGTTGGGGGGGCAGGGGGATAAGACGGAGCACATTTCAAAAGCTTTCTGCTTTGTGTTGTTTTCCAGTTTTCAACATTCGACTCTGCGGAGACTGGACCTGCTGTAGGAGTTCCTGTGAAATCAGAAGAAATGATGATTAGAAACCATTTTGTTTGTCTGTTTCCTTTCTGCAAGTCTTAAAAATCTACTGTGGTGTAGTGAGATGCAAAGGTGAACAGCTTTACATCAGTGTCCATTTATGTTTTAATATGAATTACAAAAATGAAAAAAAAAAAAGACAAAATCAAATAAGAATGACAATATACATGCATAAAGACAGCAGATTAGTAATTGGTGTATTAATAATATTCTATAATAATAATAATAATACGCACTTATTGGATGAAGTATATCACATAATTGTGCAGATGGTTGGTGTTGCATGTGTTGATGTGCATCTTAACAAGCTCAGAAAATAAAATCCAGGAGTGAACGATTTACATTAAAAGCAGAGGTTCGTGTCAATACGACCTCCCACATAAAGATGTCTCACTTTGAGTGAGCAAAAAATAAGGTGAAATATTATTTAAATCAGCAACACAACTCAATCTTGACTCAATTCAACATCTTAAAGTCAACCAAAAACTTTATTTGTTTTTGCAATTTTTCCCATTATGGAAAAATCTCAGCATAAAGTTCATTTTAATGAAACCTTCTGGTGCCTTTTTCTAAAGCTGTTGCATTATGCATGTTGTTACAAACTCACCCTAACAGCATGGCTTCCAGGCTAATACTAGTTTGCTCGCATTCAAGGCAGCATCACCGATATCTCAGCTCGGGTCTCAGTGTTATCCTCTGTCTGCTACTCTTAAAAAACTGTTGGAAAATCCATGTTTTCTTTGACATTTTTACAGTTTGCTTGGTGGTTTGACGGGCCGGATTGAAGCCACTTGCAGGCTGGGTTTGGCCCACGAGCCTTATGTTTGACACCCTCGATTAAGATGATGGACAAAACAGATGTTTTAATATCAAGAAAAATCAACATAAGACAAACTAGGTAATGACAAAAAAAACAAACAAACAAAATACCCAAAAAGTTAAACCAAAGGTATTAAAAGAAATTAGACAATGAAACCGCAAATAGGATTTTTGACAAGCTGAAGATGTAAAACTTAAGACATTTGTTAATATTTTTCATTCATACATTTTTAACCCAGACGGCTTGACAGACTGATGACATGCTGAAGACTAAATGTCAGAAGTTACCCTACAGAGGCCTTAAATATTTATATATCTGACTTTTTTCCTTAAAAATGAAGACTGTTATGACTTTACTTTGCTCTGACAGGTGCTCTTGTCTCTAACCGTTATGAATCAGCAATCCACACATCTGCAGCCAAGAGATGAAAGAAGAAATCGTGTTTCCGTACCCCAACAATCTGTACTATCCCAGAAAGGGACCCAGCTGGTATTGACGAGTGTAAAATCTTGGTATGAAGTGTGAAAGATGTGAAATGTGAAACTTGAATCTGTTTTCACGTCCGTTCGCTGCTGACAAATGGTCTGTGTACGTGTATCGCCTGGAGAGTCATAAAGTTGGGTTTTATGTTGCTCTTGTGTTGGTCTGACGGGGCTCAAGAAACAGTATGATCTCACTGCGTGTCCCTGTGCGTAGGCGTGTGTGTGTATGTGTGTGTGTGTGCTTCATGTCTCCAGTTACCGCTGTGTCTGTGGAGTCTGGGCCGGCAGCGTTCTGTACAGTTGCGGGATCTTGCGGTTGATGAGAGGACTCAGAGCTTCTTTCAGCTTGTGGTAGTTCCTCTCCAGCTCTCTATGGTACTCCCGCTGATCCGGCCCAATCAGGGACTTATTTTTCCTCAAGGCGTCCTCGCACCTGTGTGAAAAACAGACGAGGAAGAAGCGGGGAGTTGGGTGTTTGTTTTTATTAGCTGCACAACAGTCTGTCTGGAGGCGTGGAGTGTGTCATCACCTCTTAGTGAAGTCTTTAAAGCACAGGCGCAGTTTGTTGTGATGGCGAAACAGCTTTGGGTCATCAGGAATGTCTGAGAGAAAGACCTGCGCCACCTCGAGGGGGCCCTGTGAGGGGAGAAACAGTTACACATCTGCCGAGGAATGTCTCCGACTGCTTTAAAAACTCCGACCCACGTTTGAAGTCCAAACGTGATGGGATTATTATTCAAGAGAGATGTTGCCTTTTGGCTTCATGAACGCATTCTGGCAATAAACCCTGAGCATTTTCAGTAATACCTGGTTCACTGTGGTGCCCACACAACCCTGCAGCACCATCTGCAGCATCTTGGAGTCAGCAGGATCTTGGGTTGTAGCAAAGGCAAGCTCCTGTGTCTTCTTCTGCATGTCCTCTATTGCAACCTCAATGGGAACCAGAATGATCTGAAAACACAGAGGCGACAGGATGATCGGCGGCCTGCAGTCGTGTGACCTCTAATCGGTCGAAGGACATTTACCCACCTCCTCCTTGTGCAGCACGTTGATTCGCGTCTTGATGTAGGGAAAGGCGTGGGAGGTGGTCAGGATAGTTTTGCGCTTGTACTGCTCGTGCAGGTCACCGTGAGCACGGCCGTCCAGAGTGAAGGGAGTGCAGTACATGAAGGTCCGGAGGTTGTAGTTCTTATCAAAGTAGGTAATTCTCTCCTTCAGCTCGTACGTGTCGAAAAAGGGCTCAACGTATGTGATTTGGAGATAGGCCTAAAGCGGTCAGCAGAACAGTTATAGTCAAATACAAATCCATACTGGGTTTTTTTCTATCTAATGCAAAAGGAAATTTGGCTTTACCTTGTTGGAATCCAACTTGGTTTTGTCTACCGGGTTGGAGTCCTTGATAATTTCGACCACATCGCCAAACCTCTCTGAGTAAAACTCCTGCGCGCAAAAAAAAAGATCCATCTTCAGACAAATGTTACCAATAGATCACCTCTACTCCTATCATGGGGAGTTAACGTGCCTCCAGCCTGTGGGAGATCTCGGCTAATTTGGTGATTGATGGTTCCTTGTAGACAAACTCTTGCTCGTCCAGGTCTCCAAACTGGCAGCCGTAGAAACCCACTCTGAAGTAGGTGCCAAACATCCTCTAGATACTGGAGATGAAAGGAAAGAAACTGTGATTAAAGAATGTGAAAGACAAGAGCACTCAAGTTGGGTAGATGGGAATAAAAATATATATTATAGTTTTCTATTCACAGTTTCAATAGAAGTTGATTTTTAATTACTCTTTTTGCAGCCACATGAAATGAAGATGATTTATTTCGCTTATAAAAAATGTCTAAATAAGATCTTAGATGCAATGCAAAGTAAGTGTGTCACAGTTTCTAGACAACAAAGGCCGCGTGCTTCTACGAGTCATGATCCATTATACAGTTTAAGTTAAATTAAGAATTATAAAATATCCAAGCAATGAAATGCAATCCACATTCAAAGACAAACAAAAAGAAAAAAAACCAATTAACTTGGTCAAAGCAATTTGTATCACTCACCGGTAGCATGTCATTCACACAGGAGCAGAGAAGAAAACAGAAAAACACCATTAATGCAAAAATAAATGTGAGGGTTTATTTACTTTCACCTAAAAAAAAAAAGATTGACTGCAAATGTCAATGTAAGTTGGTACCTCCCATCCTGAGCTCTGCAAAAGTTGAGAAAAGACAACAAGGAAATCAGAATCCAGTTCTCATTAACACCAACATGTTTGTTATTTGCTGGAGACTTTCAGATCAAACTGTCAACTCACTTGGTTGTAGACTTTGTTGAAAGCCTCCTGCAGCTTCCCGTGCACGGTAGCCAGCTTCTTGAAGTCTCTGTTGGCTTCGTGGATGGGCAGAAGAATCTTGTACACTTCATTTATGGCTTCATACATGGCAGCCTGTGGCCAAAGGAGAATGGCACCACAGTTATACACACAGCACTGGACCAACTAATCCTAATTTAAACTTCTTCTGCGTTAACGTGCAGCTTGTCACCATGTTAAAAGAAGCAGCTGCTTGCTCCAGGAGGCCCACCAGGCCCGACTCGCTGAAATACTTCCCGGCACAAATGCCCTCCTCCTCTGGGGACAGGACGTCATCGGATACTGCTGACTCCTCTAATACGTTGGATGAAATGTGCTGTGGGATTTCAAAAAAAAAAAAAAGATGGCAGAAAGAACAAAATTGTTTAAAAGTGGTTGTTTGACAAGTTTGAAAGCCTGTGACTAAATTCAACAGCATGTGGGCGGCTGTGAGTCAGCTGGAAGAGGAGATCCAATCCAGTCCATATGTCTTTCAAAAAGATCCCAACAGTGTGCAAACACCTTGCATGACAACTGTCACCATTGCTGTGCGAGTAAAAAGGAAATAGATAATAGTAAAAAGAAAAATACAGGCCATTTAATATGCACCTGAAATGTGACACAACCAATGGGAAGGTAGCGGCAATCCTCCAGCATGTTGAGGTATTCTGCAACCAGAGCGGCACTGTGGACAAGACAGTGGGCCGCCTCGGCGTGGTTCCCTCTCTCAGAATGTTTCCCAGCCATGTTCTGAAGCCACGTCAGGCGCAGGTCGGGGGAGTTCTGGTAGCCTTTAGCAATCCTGAGGTGGGAAAATGTGGAAAACCTCAAGTTGTAGCACTTTATTGTCATTTGACTGGCTTTTTGATCGTGTCCATACCTGTACATGAGGTCGATGAGCATCTCTGGATCCTGCTGATGCTCTTTCATCTTCACAGTGTCGGTAAGAATCATATGCAGGTTGAACACCAGATCCTGCACCTGTAGGTTAAAAAAAAAACACACACATCATGTGAAGTCTTATTATACATTATAACTGGACATAACTAGTGTTTACATACCTGCTCTGGAAAAGGCGTGTCACGGAGCTCGTGGTCCTCTTCAGCATATGTCAAGATGGTTTTGAGTGAATGACGGAGATGCTCCTCGTTGAAGTTTTGCGACGTTCCCACCAGCGAGGACAGAGACATTGTGACCTGCATCTTTACTCGTGCAAAATTCTGGTACAGGACCCAAAGCAGAGTACATTGTCACTTTCAACACGACTACAGCTTCGATTATATAAGTGCTTGTGTTATGTCCAAAAAGACACAATAAAAACTAATTCACAGAGAAAACACGTGAGTCTTGAAACTTACATTCCCGATTTCAAAGTTCTGCCTCATGAGTAGGTAGAGAGATGCCGAAGCGTGACTCCTGACTGAGCCGACGCTGCTGCTGCAGTGACGCAGGAGGCGCAGACACAGGTCCGCACAAAGCTCCGTGTCCTCTTCAAACAGCATTTCTGGGAACTACAAGCAACCTTTCACTTGATAAAGTTCTCCTTTCATCATATCAAAAACACTGGATTTTAAATGATCATTATGTTGATGCAGTCAGTTTAACAGTGATATAAACTACAGTGTACCTTGAAAACCAGAGCTCTCTGTGTAGTGAAGCAGTGCTGCAGGAAGAGGGCGCTCTGGTTGCCTGCCATGCTGTGGAGAAGCACTCTCAGCACACCGCCTAAAACACTCTCCTTCAACTCTGACGCCACCACAGTCTGGAAGCGGAACATAGACACAAGAAAGTTTGACATGGAAACGGGTAGTAATCTAAGGAAGTGGCTTTCTTCTCCCTGCGTTTCTTACCTTGACAATAATTTCCAGGGTGTCCAGTACGATCAGTGAGGCCTCTGTAGCGAGGTTTCCATCCACGACAGACTCCTGCTCCACCTCAGCCTTAGACCTGAAAGGTCGCGTTCAAACACTCGTCAGTGGCATTCATCACATTTGGATGAAAAACCTTTAATAAAATGCAAACGATAAATCATACTTGTCGACACGGTCTGTAGTTTGTCTCCAGTGAGTGACATTCTTCCTCCATCTTACATTCTCCTGGCTGCCATACGGACTCCGTTCTGTGGAAGTAATAAAGGAAAAAATCCATTTAGACTTAACTTATACACACACGCACACAAACACACACACTACTGTGCATTAGTGCTACTTACCTCTGCAGCGGCGGACCATCTCCTGGCGAGCTCCAATAGTGCCCAGTATGGCTTCCTCCAGTCTGGCCTTCATGTCCTGAGACTTTTTGAATGTGAGACTGTTGATCCTTTCTAGGGTCTTCTTTCCCTGTTTTCACCACCGACAGCAGCAGGTTTAATTGAGAGAAGAATGCAAGAGAAAACAAAGAATTAAAGTCTCTCAGTTGCAGATACATCAGCAAATCAGGCTACAATTTTATTGAAATACTTCAAATAATGTCATTTATGCCATTCCAGGTATTTATGATTTTGATTTAAACACTTCAAGAGCTATAATTACATCTCTATCAAAAAAAAGGGCAAAAATACTTTTCGTTAGGAAAAAAAACAAAAGGAAAACTGCAGTCAACAAAAAACAAATGTAATCAATACTTGTGAACAAACTGTGCATACTAGGAATCTGGATGTCTGTTTGTATTGGTGAACAAAACATGCCCAAAGAAGCGATTGGCCGAAACATTGTACCTTGTATTCAAAGCAGGAGACGCAGAGATGCAGCAGATCTAGTAGACGGTTGATCTGCAGCACAGACAAATCTGACACCCAGCGCTCCAAGAGAGCTGCATCTGCATTCTTCAGCACCCACAGGAAACACACCAGCAGGGTCCTGCTGCACTCGGCTGACAGAGAGCTGGACTGCCGGCCGGTCTGACGGAGACAAATACACAAAACTCAGTGCCGATCTCATAATGTGCTTCAAAACATAACAAAATGGCTGAAAAATAAGAATAGGACACAGAGCCCCCTAGAGGGTAAATGGGGCGCTTATATGACACATGAGAACAAGATTGGAAGAATGCTTTTTAAACGAGTGTTTGCGCCGAGATCATTTATCAAACTGAGGCAGCAGCCTCCCACACAGAGGCGGATATGTGACCTGTCAGGCTGTAGGCCCCGAGGGGAACGCTCTGACCCGCGCTGCTATCACTTACCACGGTGGGCAGTGCAAATGGGTTGGCTTTGACATGCGGCAAAGGAGAGCCGGCAATTGCCATGGCAACAGACTGACTGATAGTGTTGCTACCGTCTGGGTCGGCATCGTCTGCGTGGGCGGATGCATGGCGGACCCGAACAGGCGAGGAGTCTACAAAGAAATAAGAAGCAAGCTCTCTCAGGTACGAGAACACTAGAAATAAATCAGAAGTATCTTGAGGAGCCGGAGGAAGGACACGAGTGGGTTGTTCTGCTGACCGGAGAAGTCGTGGAGCTGATTCAGTGTCTCCATGACGATTAGGATGAGAGGCAGGTAGAGCTGGGCGACGTGGGCTCTGACCTGCGGGTCCATGTACCTTGGGTCTGCGTCATGACTACACAAGAGCGAGTGAACAGCACTGATGGCTTTTTTATGAAGGAAGAAAACCCTGCAGGTTGAGAAAACAACATCAGTCACTTTTTCTGCATTCCCAAGAGAACAAAAATAAGCATATAAAGTAAAAACAAAAAAGTTTGATAAGTTATACCACATTTTATGTTAAAGACTGAGTCGGCGGGACACTGTACGGTTGATATGAACTCACCCTTCACCGTCAGGATCGAGGATGAGAGAAAGCTCAGTGAGCACCAGGCCGGAAAGGAAGTGCTGCTGGCGAAAAGGCACAGACAACTCAAACATGGTGGCCACACCTTGGTCCTGCACCATGCTGGAGAAAGCTGAACTCTGTGTATGAAACAGAAGACAAGAAATGATTATGTAAGAGTTCAAATAAAAGTTATGTCTTGATGTTGTGCACAGAAGCATAAATGTGTGTGGGTGAAATCTTTTTTTGTGGGTGGATCTTTTTTTGGATCATTCATGACTTTGGGACTTTATGTTGATATTTACTGCAGAGCCAGAGATGGAAATGAGCTACATCTCAATATTATAACCTGTACCAGGCTGCTCCCGTACCTGTGAAGTGGTGGAAGACGTGGACGGAGACGGGGAGGCTGGAGGGCTCAGAGTTGAACAGGGCAAGTTGAGCATGACATAATGCTCGTGGCTGCTGACAATGCGGATGAAGTCCATCCTCAGGGCGTTCAGAGAGCTGGGATTTTGTGCCGTGTGAAGCTTGTTGGCAATCTGTCCGACGCAAAAGGGATGGGGATGTAAGAGAGCATGTTTGGATGCTTGAGTTAACAGGAAAATAGTACAGACAGAAGAATAGTGGGCACCTGTTTGTAGTAGGAGCGGATGAGGTTGAACACAAAGCCCCGGTCCATAAGAGACAACAAGTCATTCAGGAAGAAGGCCAGACTGCTGTTTAACCTCTCCACAAGCTCCACATCCTGAGACAGAGACATCCAGATAGAAAGAGTAGAAACAGTCATGTGAGAGAAAGAGGAAGATTGCATATATTACATGAGAAAGAACAACACTAAAAGAAAACATAAATGCCTGTATTTTGACTTTCAGGCAAAACTTAACGCTCCTGGATGGAGTAAATGATGAGACAATATTTCACTGCGTTACACACAAATGCCAACACCAGCAAAATTTTTGCTGGTTAATACACTGTGAACGAATGGACTCCCAGCAGGCTATTTCCTCAATGTGTGTATCTTTGAGGGCTGTTTTACCTTCTGGTATCTGTTGGCAATGTCTGCACTGATGGCACACACAAGCGCCGCAATGTCGTCCACAAAGCGGTCTGGGAAGCGTTGACGTCTGGGAACTTCCAGTTTTGAGGTCAGAAACAAATGATGGGCCATGCTCTTTGTCTTTAGGAGGCACCAAATTTGAAAAACAAAAAAAAAAAAGACAAAAATATTAATTATTTCAAACTGTTTATGGAGATAAATACAGCTATTTTGAGTATAATTCTCATGAGATATGTGTTAGATTTAGTATACTGACCATAAGCTGAAAGAAAAACCAAGCCTGCTGCAGCGCCGCCTCCCTGACCGTGCTGGTGCTGACCACCCACTGGAGTGCCAGCTCCTCATGGAGCAGCTACACAGGAGTCAACAGAGAGAAGCTTAGAGGTGGAAAACATCATAACTGTTCAGTCAAGTTTTGTGAACTCGTCAAATATTAGCCATTGATGCCCAGAATCTTAACTGATAACTTAACTACAACTCAAACTTGAATCAGTAGCTCGGCAACAGATCTGGCAATACTTTATATTTAGATGTTTTTAGTTTAAATAATGAGAGAAGGAAATGTATTTTAACCACATGTGAATCTGGAAAAAGTAAACTCTGTAATTAATTAATTGTAATTAAAAGCTTCGCCTATACTTTTAGTTGAAAAACACAATCTGGAAACGAGGTTGACATTTCTGTAGCCTTCTTAATAATCTAAGCAGCCTGTAGTGCTCCGCAGTATTTCCAGCCTTGAATTCAATACTGATTACAATACTAAGTATATAGAGCCATTGATTGATGCTTGGAAACAGTCGATACATAAATGATGTCTGATGATGATGATGAATGTTAATGAAAACAAATGTTGATGAATGTTAGGACATGAAAAAAAAAAAGTTTCAGTCACGGTTACATTTGGATACAGTAGATGCCAGTTTTACCTTCTTTGTAATCTGCCTTGTGGGAACTGAAAACAAGGCCACGCTGTCCAGAAAGGCAGACATGCGATTGCAGCTGCGGTCGTTTGGCTGACACGGAGTGACGGTGAGGTGAACACAAAGAGATGAGGACAAAGTGATGTGAAAACGGATGCATGGAAGTGGGTGAGTGGCCACAGAACTCTTTCTCTCTGTGAACTCTGACGAGAGCGAGGCTGGTAAGAAGTCCAGCGCGCCTCGGGCAGAGCTGGTGTCAAACACCGCAGACATGGTCTGTTAGGCAGCAGCAGACAAAGAACGCACCAGGAAGATGGAAACGGTGCAGCGGAGGATGAAAAGGTGTGACAGGTGGGATGAGGCCAGCGGAGACAGACGCAGGCAGACACACATAGAAGCCCTGACAACTGACGCAGGACATGACCCAAGAGTGTTAATCAGAGGTGATGCGGGGTGGAGGAAGTGAAAGAGAGGAGGACGAGGAGGAGGAGGAGGCGGGAGGATTTGGCACCTGCTTGAGATCACAGCTGGAGTTGGGATTCCGGCGTAGCACAGATCTGGAGCCCCCAGGGGCATAAGCAGAGTTTACCCAGGAGTGCGAGCGGTCAATGCCCTGCCGTAAGCCACCGGAGACACACACACACAAAACACACACAGTGTGGCAAGAGGCGAGGACACAGTGAGTAAAGGGAAGGGTGATTATCAAACACGAGATTCTTTGAAGGAGAAAATGAGAAAGTAACAAATATGAGGGTGGAAAAGAAAGCTGGGGACGGGAAAACAAAGGGCTGGAGGTACCGTGTCAAACACAAGGGACAGAGGCACAAAGCTTTATTGCATAGTTGACGGAGTTGTGTGATTAAGCTGTTGGCACTGGGTTCTCATTCACCCTGAGCTTATTGAATCTTCTGTAAAGAGTTGTGAAACACAATATAAAACAATATCAAAGCAATATTGGCTAGCAAAAGTAAATATTGTGAACGTGGAATAATAAAAACATTAAAAAGACTGTTTTGCCAAGAGATAACAAGATTTACATTACATTGTCTAGAACAACAACATTTCAATCTAATATTACAAATAGTGCAAATTTCTCAAATGAGCATGATCAGATCATTTCCAAATAAAAAGGTATAAAATGCATATTCTCAAACTGATTAGACATGATCAATGCAAAAGCTCAGCTCACTTTGCTGCCGATAATCCTCTGCACCTCCTCGTCGGGGGACACCGGCGTCGTGGCCAGGTCCGGGTTGGAATTGCTAATGCTTTTGGAGCGGGAAAGTTGCAGGCTGCTCGGGCGAGCCGTAGCCCTGGAGATAGTTGCATACTGCATCGGCAACTCATAGGACTGGTTAGTGCCTCCTATTAGTCGACATAAGAATAAGAGAGATTTCAAATTAGAAAAGAACATTCATCCTATGAGGTGGATGTCTGAACCGTTCTTCCCCTAAGCAGACTTGCCACAGAGTTGAAGTCTTTCACTCACCTGCCGTGGGGATGACCGGCTCCGCGGTGGGCAGGCGGAAGCAGTAGTGGATGTAGGATGTTAGCAGGTTGTTGCGGCTGTGCTGGTCCTGGTTTCCCTCGAGGTTTTTGTGGATCAGGTTGACCAACAAAGCCATCGATTCGAACGCAGCCCGACCCAGGTTCACTGTACATTTATCAGAAATACCTCAAAAATAAGTTTCCTACCACAATTGTGGTTCACATTTTTGACCAACACATTAATTCATACATAAAATAAGGGAAAATTAAGATATTAAGATCTGGCTTGTAATAGACACTTTCAAACCAAACTGCAACTGGAAATAGCCGGGACAGTCTTCTCACCAATTTGTCCCGCAATGACTGGAGGATAGACGATGAGCTGGATGAGCTTGTTGAGCAGCTGATGCAGAAACCTGACGCAGGTGTCCAGCAAAGCCCCTCTCAGCGCCGCCATGCTGGCCTTCAGCTCCCCCTCCATGTTGGCTTCGGTTATGATGACGTCCTTCAGACGAAAAGGGAAGGAGTACTCTTCCAGGACGTAAACCAGAGTGAAGAACTTATCCAGGTGAGGATCCTAAAGGAACAGATTAAAAAAAAAAAAAAAAAGACTAATCAATAGTAGAACCGGCTGAAATTGGTTTATTTTATTCGGCTGCACAGTTTCTACATGTTTGAGATTAGACGTCAATTTAAATAAACTCAGCGGCGACAATATATGGAAGCCTCCTGAGCTGTAATTAGAATTTTTTTCATTCACTCCTTCTGCAGCATTATATCTCAACTAAAATAAAAACAGTAAAACGGGGAGCAAAGAGCACAGGTGAAAGCAAAAGCCCGAGTGTAACAAACACTCAGACATACCTGAGTGTGAACCGAGGAGGCCGCTGTCACCTCCACATTGAAAACTCCTTTGTGATTATCCACCCACTTCATGCCTGGGAGCTGAACCTGTCACAGAGGGAGGGACACAGAACACGTTTCACGAAGCACAATGGAATAGGTGATGGCAAACACACCGTTATCAGCACACACACACACACACACACACACACACACACACACACACACACACACACACACACACACACACACACACAGTCCTACGTCAGGGGTGAGCACGGAGTAGCTCGGAGGGGGCTTTTCCACAGAGACAGGCAGACTGAAGGAGCCGGTGCGTAGTCGTCCATGCTGCATTAGAGGAATCCACTGCAGGCAGACAAGAGAGACACACGATCTCTTACAGATGGCAAGACAACAGAGAGGCCGATCAAACACGGGATTGTGTGGGTGAAAAGGATTAAATGTGAGCCAGCAGGAGGAATACGCACAGTGTAGCCCACGGGGGTCTCCAGAGGAGTGTTCTGTTTGGGTTGGCAGCTGATGTGGTAGAAAGTGAACAACAGATGGTGGTTGTCTGTCAGGTTGGCAGGAATCTTCATCTTCATCTCCTCGTAGAACTCCGGAGATCTGATCAGCGAGAGTTACACGATCAGGCAAAGAAAAGCGGGAAAGACGGGAGCAGGCGATCAGCAGGTGACTGAGCCTCACTTGTTGTGGTAGATGATGGGCGTATAGGCGTCTTTCATGAACTCGGCACAGCTCGACTTTCCAAAGATGACCTGGTGAAAACAGCAGCATGATTATAATTATCTTTTAAAACCACCATTATTAAAGACACCAGTGTAACACGTTAAACCTACATTAACTTTTACTCTAAGAATAATAAAATTAAAAAAAACGCTGCTTTGAAGTTCCCGCCTCCCAAACAAATAACATATAGTATGTCAGAGCCTCAAGCAGTTCTCTGTATCCGGGATTGAGTTTTCATGAGAACGCTCTGCAGTCACTTGATCATCCCCGACTGTGACTCACCGGTAAAGCTTGACTGGGATCCTCTCCTGCCATGAACTGCACCTTCACAGCGATGTTCCTCACCGAGCCCTGACGGCTGCTGAAGTTTAGACTTTGAGGGTAAACATAGAGCAGGTTCCTGAGAGGCAGAATGAAGCGAGGCGCCAAGGCGAGATGAGAGAGAAAGGAAAAAAAAAAAAAAAAAGACATAAATTGGCAGGGTGCATTAGAAACACACAACTACCCTCCCCGAAGAGATATTTACACCTGCCAGCTACAAAAGAAAGCCAGATGCGTTTGAAACAATCCCCACCTTGGAGATCAACTATTTTTTTCGCTGCTGTAGAAGAAGACAGACTATAAAAAAAAAAAAAAAACATTTAATAGATTGAAAAAACTACTTCTATAGAGAGATGAGCAGGGACGAAGCATTTCAACATGGACACACTGTTTATTAGAAGCCGAAAGGAGCAATAAGGATTTCACTCATGCAGATAAAGTAATGATTATGTTATTACGAAGGCAAAAATCAACAAACTATCTGGATTTGTGTGTGAAAGGGCAGTTTTATAATGTTCAGCACACTGGCTTCAGACTGAGAACAAGCAGTTTGAATCCAGGCTTTCAATGCAGGTTGCATGTTCTCTCTGAGCACATGCAGCTTATAGCTGGGCTCCACTGCCATATGACCATAAGTTGGAAAAATTCACACAGAAGAGAGATGAATATATTTTATATTTTTTCCCCTGTTTTAATTCTTTAATGATAGCTTGCAAACTTTCTCTTGTTTCTTTTGAAAATAATTAAAACACATTTTCTTTTAAAACTGAACAGTCACAAAGTAAATTTAAAAGACAATTCTCACAGCTTGTTGTGTTGCCTATCCGTCAATACAACGTCCCACATTATCACACTTCAGACGCTACTGACGACTAACAAAAACACATATTTGTCTTATCCTTCGTAAAAGACAAGATAGGCAGCTTTGTGTGTGTGCACACAGCAAGAATGTGACCCCGGATTAGTTTTACTTGGTGGGTCACCTCAGCTCCCATCCAAGTTAAACATCAGAGTTTACCACAGTTCATACTTGAACACAGCTGATTTCATCCACATTGTAGAAGTCACTGATACATGTCTGACAAAAACACCATGCCTAATGAGTACTGTACAGACGTGATACCGCTCATTGTCAAAACAGTGTGGTGTTTTCATGAGACATACGAGATTGACACATATTGTTATGTAACTGTGACCTAGTTGCCAAAATTAGTATCTCAGGGGTTAAACTTGAAGAGAAGGTCACTGAAGCTCGGGCCATGGACAAGAACGTGATCGAACCACTACTGAGCTAATGTTTCACCTGCTGTTGCATGTACACCATCAATATAAAAGGAAGCGGCCGCACTTCATCGTCATTATCTGGGGGTTGAGGATGCTAACCTTCACTTTGCTGTAACCAAAAAAAATGGAACTTAAAAACTTTCGATGATCCATTTTTTTTTTTTTTTTTAACTAGATTAGATTCAGACAAAATACACTCTGACATTTGAAGAAGAAACAGCTTCAAAGCTGCAGTTCTTTTCAAACATGATCTGGAGACTGTGTCTGCTGTGTGTGGCTGGAGCTTTAGGAGCCGTCCGAGCAGGCCCGATCAGAAAGACCAGCAGGACCGAGGACAGAGCCGCGCCAGCGGAAGACGTCAACGTGCTGATGTTTGGCCTTATACAGCTCACAGAATCCCTGAGCTACGTTCATGAAAGCACAGAGACCAAAATAACACAAATCAGCCAGACTTTGAAGAGCCACGAGGGGACGCTGCAAAATCTGGAGGAGAAGGCTGAGGAGGCTGTGGAAGTGACCAAACAGATGAAAGTTGTGATGGAGTTGCTACAGGTAAGAAAACATAGAGTGATGTAAACAGAGAGAGAGAGCGAGAGATAGCGCAAGATCACAGCTGAGAACTGTAATCAGTCTGAGATCTCAGTGCAACATGCTGGAGCAGAGGAAAGGCTGATGCAGTGGGTTCAAGATCTACAATTCTCATCAGATTAAACTTGCTTCAGGAGGGAGAACAGACATAACAAAGCAGCTCTTTGGTGATTCCATAAAAACAACATTCCCTACACTATGTCTGCATAAAATGCTGAATGCGTACGTGCTTGGATTTCTCGTCGCGAATCTCCCAAAGGTCTAATGACTATAAATGTATTTTCCTGTAACCTATATTTAATATGGGGGAGTAAAATTCGTTAGAAAGAACTGTGTTCAGTCTGGGGTGAGCAGCTGCCAGCTTCACGAGGGCCATTGTCGTGGTGTAGCGGATAATATGGGCAGATGGTCTGTTGGCAGGAGCAGATGATCGAGCAAGAGGCTCAAACCAAGTCGAGTAAAGACGCGCTGACCGCCGCGGAGGAGGAGGAGGCCGGGATGAACACAAAGGTGAAGAGGCTGGAGATGCACCTGGACAACTACGTACCTCTCAGCCTCAGAGAGCTGCAGGTAACAGAATGATCAGAACTCTCATGTTCACTGTTACACCAGCTTGTAAATAAACAGGTTCTGTCAACATTCCTTAATGCCACACTAACATATCGGTGGTTGCTTTCAGGAGAGAGCCAAGGAGCACTCCTTCATCTTGAGAGGTTTAGAAGATATAACACAGCACCAAAAGGAGATTATTGAAGCTCAGAACGAGCAGATCTCAGAACTGCAGGAGATGGTAAATCTCTTCATCACAACTTTTCACAGAATTTGTGAAATTTTTCAAATTTAATCTAAATTTGTGCCTTTTTTTTTTTTTTCTTCCTTCTACAGAGTGAAGACACGTTTCCATCAATTTAGGACAAAGTCCAGCTAGATCTCAACTCCTTAACATCAGTGCACTCCCGGTCAACCCTGCTGAACATCAATACTCGTTATATATTTGTTGTTACAACTCTCATTTGTTTGGTTTTTTTTACTATTATGCCCATGCTTTATGAGTCCAGTAAATCCATTTTTTTAAATGATGTTGAACTGTTAAATTATTAAAATTTGTGTTTCAGAAAACTACTTTGTATTTTTTGTAATACCACAATGCACTTTGGATAAAATGTAACAAACTATTAAAAACGATATATAAAAATCCATTCCGGTTTAAGATTATGAAACTGTCTTGTCTTCGTGTTTGCCAGGCACTCACCTGTAGGTGGTGTGTGGTGTGTAAACATATCGAGCAGGAAACTCCAGCACTTCTTTGGTTGGGCGAACGCGCAGGTCTGGATACGGCTTCACGTGAAGCAGCTCAGGCGAGAGGCAGTAATGAGGCGAATCCGGAGCTGGAGATATGTCGATCTTCAGCTGGGCTGCAGGACAAAATACATTTACGGAGATGCAACAAATCAGAAAACCTGAATAGCTGACTATTAACATTTACTCTCAGATCCCGATGAGCACGTCTTGTTTACCTGTGACCGGTCTCAGTCGCCGCAGGACTGAGGAAGGCCTGCGCATATCTGCCAGATATTTGTAGAGGTCCTCATCGCTCAGTCTATCCCCCTCCTGGATACACACACACACACGGCAGGGCAGAGTTTATACTTCACAACACTCTAAAACGTGATTAAGATACAATTTCACCTCTCTTCCAGTACATTTCAAAAGTAGAATTAGAGAGTTTTCCAAAAGGATCAGGACAACAGCAGCAGCAGGGATACATCCTGAGACACAGTGAGGGACAGTGTCTGACCTGTTTGAAGAAGTTGGTGACAGTAAGTGTTGCTGGACGGAAGGTGGCAAAGTTACACATGTCATCCCCGACACTCATCCGTTCGAAGCCCTTCTTCTTTCTCTCATTCCACGTCCCGTGGCTCTTTCGTTCTGGAGGACAGAAAATTTGGATCAGTGTTAAATGACATGAGTGAGTAGGAGTCTTTAGTTGAATGGTATACACTGACAAAAAAAACCAGAACAATTCTTTGTAACTGGTTTTCTGAAAGAAGTGAGCTTTTCTGTGTAAATGTACAACACAGCATTAGTACTAATAGGACAATCTTATCTTTCCATTGGTGTATAGTGACGTAAAGTGGTAGGGCATAATGATTTGAGCAGCTATGTCGCCACTGTGCCTGACCTGCTCACCATGATGAAAGAAAAATCATCTGAACAAACTAACCTTCACCCGCTAAAGATTCCAGCAGAAGTGAACTATTGCACTGTAACAATGACCCTGAACTTTGAAGCAAATCGAAAATAGAATTGCTTAAATACAGAAAGAAATTCACCTTTTGTACTGGTTGAGTCAGAGCAGTGAATCCACAAGAATAGCTCTGGACTAGTCTTAACTGAGATATATATATAGCTAATATCTAAAAGGATATTAGGATAAAGGCAGGAAAAGATTTATTGATGCTAAAGGAAGTTCAATGAGCATTTTCCAGTAATTTGACAAAGGGTGCACCGTATACATGTCATATTGCTTTTTGTTTGTTTGTCTAACATGTTAGGTACAGGGCATTAAGTACATGGTACTAAGCACAGGGTGTCTGTTTAAACTTGTAAAGTTGATAGAGATAGGATATTTCTTGACTAATTCCTTCAAAGCAAATACAAGGTTTTAAGGGAGCGATGTCACATGATGTATATGTCGACATGATCACAGATAAAATGTGTACGGGAAGTGTTCAGAGACAACCGTACCAGAGTCAGAATCTGGGTCGGAGCGATCCAGCCCTCCCACACTGCTCACAATGTTGAGGAGGTGAATGGCCGTCCAAGCAAAGGGCATGCGAAAGCGGCCCAGACGACTGCACGACTGCTCGGCCTGAAGACGCAGTTTCTCCAGCTTCTCTTTGTGCTGCGGCGGCCAAATGTGGGGAGAGACAATATGATGGAAAGACACTGTGTAACCTAATGTACCTGCCATTGCCAACAAAGTCAGCCTGTCTGAGGGAATTGGTAAATATTGCAGTTGCCCAAACAGAATTGAGTAACGCTTGTGACCAGACAGTGAAGGGGTCACACAGACACGCACACACACACAGATGCAGACATGCACATGCTGGCAGCAAGTGTTGATCATTATGACAGTTTAAATATCATTTTGTCTGTATTACCTTGGTGGAATCTGATTCTTTCATAACCATGTAGGGCTCACAGCACTCTCCGATGTCTCCCTGTTGAAGAACCTTTTCAAGCTGGAACACAGCGCGTATCACCGTTAACATGTTGAAACTAAAACATGATCCGTTTTGATATAATTCCTTGGTGTACATAGATTGATCAAAGTTTCTTTGCACCTTAATGACCAAGAAGATATCCGCCGAAGGGTAAGTGATGGAGAAAATGGCTGACCGGGCCAGAGTGGATATGGCTATGTGAGGTGTGTGAGGTTTAAGCAGCCCTTTCATCTGGTCCGAGTTCAAGTC
>OMNM01064977.1:0-12561 GCA_900302745.1 Parablennius parvicornis | reverse complement strand
AGAGAGAGAGACAGAGATAGAGAGACAGAGAGAGAGAGACATAGAGAGAGACAGACAGAGACAGAGAGAGAGATAGATAGATAGATAGATAGATAGATAGATAGATAGATAGATAGATAGATAGATAGATAGATAGATAGATAGATAAACCTATTATCATAAAAACACATTTGAGTGTATAAAGAAAAAAAAAGAAAAAACAGACCTCTTGTGACTCCATCCATCCTGTTCACCTTTTTCTTTGGTGTTTTTACTGTATATGGATGGGTCATGATAAACTACTTCCAAAATGCATCTGTCTATCCCGTCTTCTGTGGGAGGAGAGTCTCCCTCAAATGAAACTTGTAAGCATTTTACATTGGCAAATTGTTGCTCAGGAAATTCCTTCTGCAGTCCAATATGACCATTCAAACATCTGAGATGACGATAAAGATGGCACAGAGTTTACAAAAGACTGCCACAGGATTTCTTTCACAAACAAAATGTTGTATATTTTTTTTACAATGTAAAACGAAGGTGCAGCAAATGAAAAGATTGAATTTTCAGAGTAACGAATCTAATTTGTTTATGTTCTTTCGCCCTCTAAGTCCAAGTTGTCATGTTTGAGCTCAAAAGATTTAGAAAGATGCCCCAACAAAGTGTTCATTGTGGACTACATTAGAGACATGAGGACCTTCTGAAAATAAAATCACAGGTACTCATTGTAAATTCATGAAAACATGACATTTGGATGAAAGCATATCTTTGATTTGCATCTTTGTCAATATAGCACCTTAAGAGTCACATGGCAGTTGAAACTCGATAGACACAAGAAGTACAACGGGAGTGTGCATTTGCATGTATTTGATATGTCAATGCAGCACCATGCTCAACAACTCAGCTGGAGGCAAAAGCCACTTCTGTGAGTTTTCATTACGTCCGCCAAGGAGGTTATGTTTTTGCCAGGGGTTTGTCTGTTTGTCTGTTTGTTAGCAGGATTACGCAAAAACTCCTAAAAAATTTTCAGAAGATGTGTCTTGACCCAACTTAGATTCCATTAAATTTTGAGAGTGATCCAGATAACCATCTGGATACAAAAAAAATATCAAATGTTTTTCCCCTTCACTTATTATTGAGCCTTTTTCAGAAAATCATATCTATCCGAGATCATATCTGATTGACTTTGATCTGTAGGATGGTCATATCTACTATGCTGCAACATTTAATCCAGATCGGATCCAGAATAAGGTCAGGAAAAATTCCAGAGGTTAACATTGGAAAACCCATTTACGAGTTTCAAAAATCATAACTCATAGAATTTTGTTTCAATTCTCTTGAAATGTGACATGTATATCTGGAGGATCATTTCCCTGAATTGTACCAAATTTCGTCTGGATCTGATCCAGATTAACAATGTGGCGGTACTTTGAAGTTGAGACATTTTAACATTGAAAACGCCGTTTGGCAGAGGTCTGTGCTCTTGGAGTGCTTTTCTAGTTCTTTCTTTCTTTCTATTTCCTTTAATGAGACCACTTTACATACTGGGTGCTTCTCTGCATCACGGAGAATGAAAGAATGAGCTGCTATGTTTTCTTAATTCCTTTCTACTGTCAGTGTCTTCAACTGTTGACATCATTGGCTCACTTAGTTGGCTGGATACATCAGATGGTTTGTGTCACTGTTTTAAGACTGAAACTTTTTCACGCTCCAGTGCCAACACGGCAGTCTTCGTGATATCAGTAGATGCCATTATGAAATTAAAAATCACTTTTCCAGCAAATACCTCATGGATTAATCTCTGCAATGCAAACCACGGCCCCCAAGTGTCAGATTGCGAGCGGCTGCACCGTCCGTCAGCCTCCATGCGTCACACGGACCTTCAAGTGAGGTCACTTGTTGCAAAAATGTTTTGAAAGTTCTTGTAGAAACAACTGATAATGTTTGGTTTGGTGTTTTTTAATAATTTGTCTCATATTAATTAGTCTCCTCCTCCACGACACCTTTGGTCCCTGAGTGACCACCAAGAAAATTAAATAAATAAATAAATAAAGAAGGCCACAAATAAGCAGAACTTCACAGATCACAGTTGTGCATCCTGGCTTCACAAGCTCGCTGCACAGGCTGTTTTTCCGGAGGTGTATCCAGGCTTTTCTTCTTGCAACGTCATTAGCATTTCCCCCATGTGCAGATCAAGCTGTAAATCCTCAGTGTTCGCTCTATTGTCTGCCTCAGCCTATGTTATATGATTCATTGCTGTCAATTAAAAAAAAAAGAAAAAGAAAGAAAGAAAAGAAAATGAGGGAAATTAACCATATTAAATAAAAAAAGATCAAGGTGAGAGAAAATGTGTGTTTTCATGTTCAGGATGGTCTGCAGAACTTTTTTTTCTCTCTTTAGTAGTTAGTATTTTGTCATATTACTCATTCATGAACTGAGGCGTCACTGCACACAACACGAGGTCATTTACTCTTATTCTCCAGCAGAAGGAGCACTCCAAGAGCCTCTACTCCTCCAGATCCTTTCATTCTTCTTGGTTGGAGGATTGCTGGTAATGTTTTATTCCATTAAGAAGCTTCTCAATGGCCTAATGATGAACTGTCCACTTTCACACCAGTTGCTGAAGCTGTGAAACATCTCTGGAATAAACGCTCCGGGTCCGATGGTTGGTTATTATCGCAGTCCAACTTCCTGCTCATGAAGTATTTTCTGAATCCCTGTGGACCCGAGGTGCAGGTCACCGTCACATGGCTGGGTCCCTCACTGCAGTCTGCTTCTGGAAAGAATACGGAGAGCTCAACAAAATGCGGAAAAGACCACAGTTGTATTCTCTTTTATCACTCTCACTCTCTGAAAACTTTGAATCTTGAAAGGGGCTTTTGAATGGATGCAATAAAAGCTTTGTGTGCGGTAAATGTATGCATTATGACCCACATGTGACACACATGACCATGTGCGATTCCTGAATATGCCATTTTTCTGAGTCTTCTTGTTATCTTGAAACTTTTGTTGACCAACGTATACTTAACTGACAGGTTGTGTTATGCAGTTCACTACTTCTTTGAAAAGACTCAGACTTAAAAACGCACAGGATATCAGATATGCTCCCTAACGTACTCGGTTTCAGTATTTAAAAAGAAAACATTTATGCATTAATTAGACATTAATTCCAACTGTAATAAAGGAAACAACAAAACAGATAAATGGTGAATTCCAAATCTCCTCTTATCTTGAAAGGCCAAGTTAAGTAAGTGAACTTGAAATTTCCCAAGTTCCAGAGATTGAGGAGCTGAAATCTTGAAAAAGCAACTCACTTGATATCAGAATTTCAAATTCTGAGAAGTTTGAGATTGGCTACAATCGTGTGATCACAATTCTGAACATTATCTTAGCGTTGTTTAATACAGGTTCAAAGTATCATGTATTAATGACACTGAGTAAATATGGAGAATGTTGTAATACTATTTAAAAATAAATAAGCCAACCACTTTACTGAAGGTAGCCGTACTATTTTCTGACATGTTAAACCCCCTTTTTCCTGCAAACTAATTGTTGGTATTGTAGATACAACTAACAATTGTGTTAAAAATAAACCCAAATAAACCCAAACCCCCTAATTTTATGACCAGTGACAGGTCTAATAACACTGATTATTCCTCTGTCATGGCACCTGCTAATAGTCATATGAACGTTTCATCCTCAAAGTTGATGTGTTAGAAGTCCCACCTGCTGTGGTCAGTATCAAACAGTGAATTGACCACAGGCCAAAGGAAGAAGTTGACCTGGTCCGATACAACATATTTTCTTTTAGATGATGTGGGTGGCTAGGTGCAAGTACACTACTTCTATGTACCATGGGAATGAGGCAAACCACTAAGGCAGTGTGACACTTCAACAGATTATCTGCTGGGTGCAGCCACTCATGCTACTTTGGCACATACCATCTACCCAAGCCTGATTTTAAATCAATAATATGACAATATTTCTTGTTGGTAGTGGCCTTTTTCAGCAGAATAATACATCCAACCACAAAGCAAAAAGGCTTGAGGTGCATAATTTTATGTGTTGATTCAGTCTGTGACCTTTAACTAATAGAGCATCTGTGGAATGTGCCAGACAAACAAGTCCAATAGTTGGAGGCTCCACCTAAATAAAGTATCTGCAGCACACCCTCAGATGTCTCTAGATGAGTCTACAGGAAAATGGTCATAATGAATATTGCTGCTTGTCACACACACACACTAACCTGGAGCTCTGAGGGGTAGTCCGTTGTCAAGACGACTGGGTTTGGTGGCGATAAAGAGGTAGCAGAGGACACACACAGTGATGAGGAAAGCAAGGAGGACGACCGCTGCAATAGACAGGCCAACCAGAGCTCCGATGCTGGAGGAGAGCAGAGAGGGCAATTAACTGGAGAATGAGGTTCAAAGATTAGACATAGATAGAGATCATGTATTGCATCTTAAATACTATGCAATTCCAACCTATACATTTAAACTGATAAGAAATATTTTCATTTCAATATCAGATTTACACTTCAAGTTCCTTCAAACATGCTGTTGGAAATGTCACACTGCTCTGACATTGAATTAGGTTAAGATGAGCCACGAAATCTGATCTGAGAAAAACAACAGATATCAATCTGATGAATGTAAGGAGGACTACGAAAATGTCAGAGATAGCTTGGAGTTCTGTTCTTACTTTCAGTCCATTGTGTATAAATAATTTGCAATCCTAAATAAGCGTCCTGTGTGCCCCTTTTGCCCTAAGCCAGTAAATGCATACAACTGTCCTGTCATTACTGTCCTGTTCTTTTTCAGCATATAATTGTTCAACAAGCCTTCAGATACCCCTGTGTCAATTTTCAAATGGATTCACTGTAGGATTTATTCACTATTACACAACACATAGTAAATGTAGCTGTGGGCTACAGTGGATGTACTTGAAAATTGACTAAGAGGTACCAGGAGGAATGTTAAATAAGAATATGGTGTTTGCTGAAAGCTATTCAAATCTTTTTATGATTTTGGATTATTTTTTCTTACAATACACCTGTACAACAATATGCGTATTGGGTGTGCTTTAAATGTACATTTTCATTATTATCATTATTTTGACAATAAGAAAATTTGCCTGAGGCATGCAGAACATTTATTCTGTAGTAAAATAGCAAGACATCAATGACAGTTATGTATTTCAAGAAATAAATATAAAAACATAAAAGGGAATGAGGTGTCTTGAACACACCATGAAGCCCCTGTCAGCTTTACTGTGAACTAAGCAATGTAGAATGCATTCTAGTTCAAAGTGTACACGCGCGCGCGCGCACACACACACACACACAGTGATAAATCTTAGTTTGACAGACTTTTTATACATTGCAGAACTTGCTTAACATTTCTTGATAATTGTTGAGGCTTGCATTGTCTGAGATGTGTGTTCATGCAAAGTCAGAATTTGATACTGATCATTGAACAAGGAAATAATCAATGTCACCCATATGTCTTTAAATTGATTTTGACTGAGACAGATTGTGTTGTCGGGGACTATGTGAACTATAAAAACTTTAGTATATTATCTCTGAATAAAAAAGGTGAATAAAAAGATGGTTTGGTTTTAGTCAGTCAGTGTCAACTTGTGTCTTGGTTCCACAGGCTCAATGTTTGTATTTATAATGTCTCCCTATTACCTCCTCAGCCAAGCAACAGTCTCATGTGAAGCAACGACTAACCAATTAATCAAAGGAGCAGCTCTCGAGATTTCTTGAATGGAAATATTTTGCTCAATAAATGTGCTGAAGGTCGTTTTATGTTATCTTCATTAAAAATCGCTTTCTGTTTTCAAACCTACCACTTATCTGGTATATATAGCATTGTCTGACACCAGCCAATATCCCATGATACCTGAAGTAGCCTTATGTTTAATTTAAGCCTTTACGCCCACCCCACACGCGCGCGCGCACACACACACACACGAGCAACAAAAGGTCTCTGCACCTCTCACGTCTCTGAAACCTGAACTCCTCGTCTTTGCTTTCTCACAAAATTCCACGACATAACATTTGTTTTTCTTAAACATTTTTTCATTGATGGAATTAGCGCCCATCAACTAGTGGAAATAAAATGAAACGCCCACATATCTAATTGAGAAAGTGAACAAAAACTAAGAAACCCACGCGCGTAAATGTCGAGGAACTACAAGTGAGTAGTAACATGATGATGGGGGGAAAGAAATAGACTTCACCTCAGCCACCACATATATCCATACTCATATGGAAAGAAACTGTTAGGGTCGTCGCAGCAATACTTCACGTCGTTAAATCCACAACAGTAGATCGAGACAGCCGCACTTCCAGGTTTGGGGCAAGAAAACGCATTCACGAACGCGCCGTCCGCGCTGTGGTAGCTGCTGCATTGTGCGCTCATACTGCAGCGGAGGAGACTGGAGGAAAATATAAAACACGTGTGATCACCGGAGTCTGGAGTTAGATGAAGAAAAAGGGAAAAAAGATCCCGGTGTGGCTGTAGTGCGCGCTGGGCTGTGATGGAGCTGCGTGTTTCTCCATGTGCGAGGAGGTGCAGAGTGAAGGAGGTGCAAAAGTTTAAATCTGAAGAAAACCGTAGCGCAACCCTCTCTCTCCCTATCTTTTTGTTTGCTCTTATCTCTCTCTCTCTCTCTCTCTCTCTCTCTCTCTCTCTCTCTCTCTCTCACACACACACACACACACACACACACACACACACACACACACACACATGTCACAGTAAATACCACACAGCAGCATTGTAAAAATGTTGATTTTAAAAAGCATGTAGAATGAGGTATTTAACTCAATAATGAAATAATGCTTAGAATTTAGTGTTTCCTTACTATTGTATAAAGGTCACTGTGATGCTGCAATATAATAAAACAGAGTGCCCCTCACACTGTTGTCCTCTCATGCTGCTGTGACACTGCAGTGATTGTCCTTCACATCATGAGAGTAAATTATATTTTGATCCCGTGTCAAGAGTGAAGATTTTTGTAGTCACACAGGCAATATTCTGCCTTAAAATATAGTCAGATAATCAGCAGAAGACAGTTAAGCAGACCTCATCAGTTTGATTTTATCAGTTCTTAAGAAATAAGGAAGAAATTTTCTATGCAGCAGGTACAAATAACCACAATGATAAATCAATGAATCCAAAACTGCAACTCATGGGAATGGAAATATTTTACTTTGAGGATATGTCTCTCTGTTTTTCCCTTTAAAAACAAGCTGAGATAATTGTCACACTATGTCCTCATTGATGATGCTATAACACTGTTGCTCTTTTTTCACCCCACTGAAGCTTGAATAATGTCTAGTGAATATCTTATAACTGATCTGAAGAAGCAGATGCTGAGGGAAACCATGTAGCCAGGAGGTCATGATCACCCTGTTGACAGCGCTAATATATTCTCCACACAAAGAGGAAGAGACAGCTAACCAAACAAAATGGAAGAAATAGAAAGTAGTGAATTAAAAGTTAATTTCCACTTAAGTGACATGTCAGTGGCACCTTGAAATGCATTGTTTTTATTATGTTGGTTTTGTTCGGTGTGGCTGGTCATCAGATTCATATTAGCTAATACTTCACTGTTGATGCACTGGCTTCCAGGCTTAGAAACACTTGATTAGCTCAAAATGTTCATTCTCTTTCCAGGAATAAAGCTGCTGCTTGCCAAGAGCCCTTGAGTTTTGTTGTGATGCTCAACGCAGCTTGACAGTTATGAAAGATGCTCCACATGCTGCTCCAACAAACATCTGTCAGGTCTGACCAGCAGCCCTGTTACGGTCAGTCATGACCTTTCTTCCCTTTCTCGTGTGTGCGTGTGTGCATGTGTACGTGTGTACGTACGTGCATGTGTGTGTACGTGTGTACACACGTGCATGTGTGTGCACTCAAACAGTAAATGTTCTCCCCACTTTGTTTGAATAGAAACTGTCAGAGTCAAACTATCGAACTACCTTCAGAGTATCCATAATCATCAGCTCCCGAGATACAAAGTGCCAGAAGGAGATCACACAGTCGAATCCAGAAAGTAATGACTTTACTTCACTTCGCTTCACTTTTTTCACATTTTACGTTACAGCCTTATTCCTAAATGCATTAGAAAAAGATATCCTCACAATTGTATAAAAAATACTCTAAATTGACAATCTAATTTTTAAAAAACATTTTTTTATAACAAACTAAACACTAAAAAGTATTCACAGACTTTGCTCTATACTTTGTTAATGCAACTTTTGACAGCAATCACAGCCTCAAGTCATTTTGAATATGATGACAGAAGCTCGGCACACCTATTGTATCTTTCAGAAGTTTGGTACGAAGCTCCATCGGGTTAGAAGGAAGTGCCAGGTGTTCTCAGATCTCTCCAGAGATAATCAATGTTCATTTCTTTCATATCTTGGCTATGTATGGAGAGTCGTTGTTCTGCACTTATCCAGGATGTCTCTGTACGTTGCTGCATTCATCTATTACTCTGACAAGTCTCCCAGTTCCTGGTGCTGAAAAACATCCCCACACCATGATGCTGCTACCCCCTTGCTTCACTGTGGGGATGATATTGGCCTGCTGATGAAAGGTGCCTGGTTTCCTCCAAACATGACGCTTGGCATTTACACCAAATAGTTCAACCTTTGGCTCATCATTACCAGAAAATTCTATTTCTCATGGTTTGAGAGCCCTTAGCATACGGCCTATTTGGTTGATTGCTGCATAGACAGTTGTCCTTCCTGAAACCTCTCTTCTCTCCAAGGAGAAATGCTGGAGCTCTGACAAAGCCACCATCATGATCTTGGTCGCCTCCGTGACCAAAATCCTTTCTGTCCCAGTCGCTCAGTTTGGATGGCTCTTTAGAGCTCTAATATTTTACTACTCTAATATTTATATATTACCTCTCACAGCATGTATTTTCTACCATTGTGTGCTTTTCATTTATAATTATACTGCTATCACTGAGTGCTAACACTGTGCTCACACTGTTTTAACATTGCTGTAGAGTGACGATAAAGCACTATTCTATTTTATTCTAATCTTCTAAGAAGAGTACTATTGGTTCCCAACTTCTTCCCTGTACTGATGATGGAGGCCTCGGTGCCAAAAGTCTCAGAATCTCGGAGGTCTACAGACAATTCCTTCGACTTCATTCTTGGTTTTTCCTCTGATTGCACCGTCAACTCCTTAAATATGGCAATGGCACTGATAATAATGAAGTTCTGATTCTGATTCTGAAATAGACGGGAGTGAGCATTTTCAAATCTTGTCCAATCAATTGAAACATCTGGATGATGATCTGTGGAAAGTGTACGTATTCAGTATGAATCTGATATTGCACAATGGAGGTGTTTGCATATATTTTCAGCTCAATAGCCATCTTCTTCACAAAAAGAAACTATATTTGACTGGTAAGTTATTGTATTTCTCAATTTACCAGGAACATATTGACATATCTTCTGTAATATACTGTGTGTAGGCAAATAAACCCAAACCCCCTAACTTTATGTTTTGTTTTACAGTAAAAAAATAGCACCTAGGCCTTTTTCTTTTCTATTCTTCCTTGCAGCCT
The DNA here is from genome assembly GCA_900302745.1 of Parablennius parvicornis. Lineage (NCBI taxonomy): Eukaryota > Metazoa > Chordata > Actinopteri > Blenniiformes > Blenniidae > Parablennius > Parablennius parvicornis. The sequence goes on along the minus strand of OMNM01064977.1, from coordinate 2,991 downwards.
ATGTCCTGTTAAAGCTGCAATGTTATTGTTTTGGCGCCATCTATGGCACAATGTGCACAATCTGTTGTTGTGATAAGTGGTAGGATGGAAAATAACTTGCTTCAAGCTTTGCCTGACAAAGGAGAGGCTGGAATAATTATCAGGAAAAGGCTCCTATGTTCTTACTTGAAACCACAATATTTTAATTAACTCCATTCCATGTTCTCATGACTTGAATAGACCAAAAAGGTCCAATTAAGGTTTTGGGCTCAGTAGGAGTCATTGTGTTTCACTCTGTTTTCATTCTGAAATACAGCCAGAGCAGGCTGGCGTACTCAATATACCCTTCATTAGACATTTATTTGTCATTAGAGCTTTGAGCAAATTGACGATATTCAATTTGCCAGGTTGAGTTTGTGATTGTAGGAGCTGACAAATAATTGAGAACTTATTTGTAACCAAGCACAAGACGTGGTTTCTGATTGCCTAGAAACCTATTCTCTTTCTGCTTTTAAAACCTTTTATTAGGTTACATGTGTGTTCTGAGTTTTAAACATTCATAATCTCAGATAAGGTCTATAGATCTGACATAGACTTGACATGAGTTTCATTACTGGGGAAAAGCCTCTAAATGTATTGAGGTTGAAAGATGCCTTGAATACCGCGGTAGGCTCGCATGGTCAGCTGAGAGTGAGTTGAAGCACTTAATTTCAAATGCATTCCTATATTGGACAGCTTGATACAGTTTCACAATTGAACCCAATAACTAAGTAAATAGCTTTGTGTCTTCACCCACAGAGCAGGTTGCTCTCCAGCTTTTAAAATTCTTGGTCAACACTAGGTTGTTCCCTTTGAAGGGCAAGAACCTTGCATGGCAGCTTTAATGGTTTGGTGAGTGGGTGTGTGCATGAGTGGGGATGGGAAAAATGTAATGAACAGTGCTGAAGCAATACAAATGTTATATACAAGTGAACTCTTCAAAGTCACATTTCCTTGACTAATTTCCCCCAGACTGAATGACTGAATGTGGTTGGTCAAAATCATCATTATGAGATACAACAGACCACATCTCCCTCTACTCACTAAGCTATGAATGGAATAATACACATGACAGAGTATCTCTTGGGTTAAGACTCACCCATCGGGGTAAATAACATGTCATTTCAACAATAGCAGACCATGCATTTTCTACAACTGAATGAGGATTTTGACATCATCACATTAATGCACGAGGTGTGACAATTAATATGAGAGCAGTCCTTCCATTCTCATAAGTCTGAATGATCAAAGTGCAGAGTGCATTGGATGCTATATGATCATCTTCATGATTGACAGTGAGTTGTAAATGAATGCAGTTAAAACCTAATGAGACGACTGGACTCTGGGATCAGGTGCTTCCATTACAGTAACAAGGCATTAGGGAACAGCCTGCACATGAAAGATCAGAATTCCATTCCCGGTTTGATGAGGTGGGGGACCTCTTTGACTTGAATTCCTTGAACTGAGTGACAGTCTTGTTCGTTATATCACCAGGCAAACGTTCACCCAGAAATTAAATCACAAGTAGATAACACTGTGCGATCCCTGTGTGAAGCAAAGGTTTATATTGAGTCGGTCAACATTGATTGGAAAACCTTCAAAAGCAGACTCAGACCAGGGATGATTTTTTTAAAGTGTTTTTATTTCTTCCCAATTTCATTTATTAAAATTTCACAGGTGAAATTGTACAGTTTTACTGGCCAGTATTAATAGTCTGTGGTAATTTCTTCTTCTTTTTTTAAGATAAGAAGACATAAACAAGAACAAATTAACAAAAAGAAAAGAAGCATAACCAGACAAGATTTGTTACAAAAGAAATTAAAGATTGAAGAGTAAATGATTAAGTAAAAGAAAAACAAACAAAACCACAAAAAAAACTCAAAATCTATCCCTATCAATAAGACAAACATCTCACATATGCACAATTCATATGGAGGAGTGGGTTGGAGGTCTGCTCATAGTAGTCGTTGTCTGCTCAATTAATTGTCAGATTCTATATCAATGCTTAGTGAATAGATGTAATCAATAAAAGGTTGCCAAATTTTGTAGAAGCCATCTACTATGTGTAGGAGGGAGTGGATGGATCCATTTGAGCCTTCTGGCAAAGAAGGTTATGAAGGCTAAAACCTGTTTTGATGCATTAGGCTATTTCGTCGGACTTCGAGAAGGGCTGTGAGGGACTCAGGATTTTGTGCCACCCAAGACGTTCCCAAGTGTGTCAAATATCTCTCGCCAGAACAGAGACAGGTTAGGGCTCGAACAGAACATATGTTGGTTGTCTGCTGGTGATTGTTTGCATCTGTTGCAGGAGTCGGATCTATCAGGTTACATCAGGAAAGGGGTTTATATACAATGGGAACAGATCACATTGACACAGTCAGACACACAGAGGGAGCACAGACAGGAAGAGATGGAGCAATAGAAAGGTCAAACTGAAAGGTCTCAACTTGGGAGTTGACACAAACATCTCAGATCTCGAAACCCTTGCCATGAGTGTAATTAACCATCAAGTCAAGATCAGAGAAGTTTTCTATTGTTTGTTCATTCATTCGTCCATCTGAATATGAGATTGATATATATCAATCTGTATGTGCAAGGTAGGAAAGGATGAAGGTCATTAAAGAAAGAAAACTACTTCTCAAATCAGTGTAATTATAGTGGAATTTGCAAACCTTATTGAACCTCTAAATTGAAGATAGGGCAGCAAATGTATCTGACCACATTGATTCAATCACATTATTTCCAGCAGGATTTTTTTTCCCCTTTTTTTTTTTTCATTCATTCATGGTTAGTCCACTAAGGACTGGGGGTCAGAAACTCAACAATATTTCAATGTAGTAAAAGAAGCTGAGCAGATATGATGACAGGATGTTGCAGATATGCAGATATTTTTTTAATCCATACTGTACATCCTCTATACCTCTTTATACATTTCAGGGTTGTACAGCAATGGAAATCCCTGCTAATAACTGA
>OMNM01064976.1:11392-43002 GCA_900302745.1 Parablennius parvicornis | reverse complement strand
AGTGACCAGGTGAACATGTGACCAGATGAACATGTGAGTGACCAGGTGAACATGTGACCAAGTGAACTGGTGACTGACCAGGTGAACCTGCACTGTAGATTTATAACCTGATAATAGTGAAGACTTTTACAAGATGTTTGAGGTAAAACCGTGAACAATGTCAGTGCTTGTTGAGATATCTCACTTTGTTGCCACCAACAGTTTATAATCATATATTAATACATATTTAACATATTTAATGTGTTATAATCCGAGAAATGACGGATCATCGGTGACTCCATTTATTGATCTACTCTGATAACCTGAAACCTCTAGTCCAAAAAGATTGACACGATGTGTGAAACAAATAGAAATAATGAGTTGAACCTCTCTCACACTGTAATTTGATCAGATAAAAAATCTTCAAACAGTTGGAACAGGTCTTGTTAAGCACTAAGTTAGTGAGCTTCACTTCACATGAGAGGAGGAAAACGTTTCACGTCAGTCCAGATGTGAAGAAGAGGAGCTCTGAGGTGTTTTCTACCTGACACAGTAAATTCTGACCGCTCTGTCTTTTCAAAGAAGCCGTTCGAACCTGAAACTGTAGGAAACTGAAACTGAGGCGTTGCTTCAAACAAGCTCTTCTCTCTGCAGGCCCCACATGGAAGAAGTGCTTCTATTGGACAGTAAAGCTGCTTTCTACTGCATGAAACCTGAGATTCGATTGGTCCTGATCCTGCAGTGAGTTTACAGACCGGAGGGGGGAGGAGGAGGAGGAGGAGGAGGAGGGGTGACGTCCCTCTCAGGACAGTTGTGAAGGCTCTTCAGCAGCAGATACGAACCTCCTCACAGCACAGGACTGGACATGGCGTCTTCTAGAACCTTCAGCCGAGGATCTGCAGACATCCTGAATGTCATGCAGAGACTGCAGGGTAAGTGCATCAATACCATTATCAACACCAATATAAGTATCAATACCAGTATCAAAATTAGTGTCAGCATGTGAATCAGGTGGTTCCAATGCTCCTCCTCCCCATGACACTTCCTGTGCTGGGCACCATGACACTTCCTGTGCTGGGCACCATGAGACTTCCTGTGTTGGGCACCATGAGACTTCCTGTGCTGTGTGGGTTCCTGCTCATGTGGGTGTTGCTAACGAGAGACTGACAGGCCGGCCCAGAAGGCCACGGCCAAAGCAACTATAGTGACTAATATCATTTTGGTGAGAACAGAAGGGAAATCTATAGTGTGGAGGGAACTATATAAAAGGATAAAAGAGGAAGACATCTGTACAATATTCAAAATATCATGGGAAGGAAGAGGAGTGGAGGGAGGAGGAGACCGTCTTTACCAGCATAAGAATCACTACCAACTGGGCATACCACTTAAATACTTAAAGACATCATTGGGAAACATCCAACAGGCCTTTGCAGTCTATGTCAAGAATCCGAAACAGTGGAGCATGTGCTGGCGAGCAGCAGAACGTATGGGAGTGAAAGAAGGAATATGATGGAGAGACTGAGGAAAAATGGAATGGAGGAGAAGTGAAGAAGATACTGGGATGAGAAGGAAGAGGGAGGGGCTAAATATGTTTGAATTGGTTTTTAAAAGCAACAGGTTTATTGGAGAAAATATAGAGCGGTGGGAAATGATGTAGGCAAAAGAAAAAGAAGAAGAAGAAGAAGAAGAACAAGAAGAAGAGACTTCCTGTGTGAGCACCACCAGACTTCCTGTGTGAGCTCCTGCTGGCTCCTCTTTCCTTCAACATAATGACTGAGTTGCTGAATGGGGCTCGTGTTTTATCAAACAAGTACAGATTTAAGTAGATTCAACTGTATCCTGACTAAACTTTGGCATCTAACTCTGTGATGACCTGTGAGCCTCTAATCATAATTATAGTCAAAACAAGAGCAATCAGAGATTTCTGGTTGACCTGGACTCCCTACTCCCGGATCACTTCTAAAATGTTATGGAATGTTCTATGGCCAAATATCTATCTGTGGTGAGAATTTTGACAAAATCCGTGCAGTGATTTTGACATAATCTTGCTAACAGACATATAGACAAACAAATACACACCGATGACTTTATTACATCCTTGGCAGATGTAATAAAATTTCTGTTATGTGAAAATGAGCTGTCATTGGATTTATATCAAGTCTAGTTACAATACTTTCAAAAAAAGGTGAAATATTTGTGAACACGTTGGAAACAAGTTCAGCCAGCGGATCTGATGATTTGAAGAGATTCGAACAAGGACAACGTGAGGAATCTCAGGGAGGCAACGGTGAAGCAGGACTGTGGAGTGATGAAGACGAGTTGGAGGTCCGACTGAACCAGGAGGTTCCCGCCTGGAGCTGGAGGCTCCACACTCTGTGGCTCCTGAGCTCAATCAACTAGTTGTGATTGATAGCAACCTGAGTCCAGAGGGGTGATCTGCTCTGTGTCTGCTTGCAGTGTCGGGAGCTGGCAGTAGCAGTCAGTAGCAGCCAGTAGCAGCCAGTAGCAATCAGTAGCAGTCAGTAGCAGTCAGTAGCAGTCAGTAGCAGTCAGTAAGAGCCAGTAGCAGTCAGTAATAGCCAGTAGCAGTCATTAACAGCCAGTAGCAGTCAGGCCACATCTGGAAGAGGTTCTGGAGGTTTTAGTGTTGGGCCTTCTGCTGGCGATCAAACGTAGCTTCCTGTCATTAAAAGCGTCCTGCGGAGTGTTACCTCTCACTCTCACACACTTCAGTCAGTGATTGACTGTGGTCCTGTGAATCCACATTGATTACAGGTTTGAAGCAGACGTATGAGAGATGTTTTAAAACCTGTTGACAGTCTTCACGTTAAGAAAAGGCCGTGTTCCCACTTGCTACTGTGATATTTGTCTTATTGAATAATGGGGTAGCCATATTTGTAGCAGCTCCAACTTTTGGCCAAAGATGCCCTGGTGAGGCATTTGAGGGTGTGTTTCCTGGAGGAGTGTGTGTGGTCATGATGGTAAGATGAAAAATCCTCCCTTCGTCTTCTGTGCTCTTCATCTGAAGGCATTTGACTGTGACATAGTAACCACAACAATACTAGTGTTCATAATGTAATGGCTCATTAGTTATGGTGTGATGGTGACATGTGTCCACTAGAGGGCGTCAGAGAACTAGAGTGTGAAGCAGCAGTAGAAATAAACCGCCTCTACCGCCTGAAACTGTATTGACCTATGAATTGAAGTTAATGCTTCAATTCATTGGTCAATTCACTTTCAGGCGGTGGGGGCGGAGTCTCCTGATCCTGATCACTCCAGGTACATATTGATCTCTCTCATCAGGTGGTCTGACGACTTGAGGTTGAATTTTTTTAATCTGAAGTGTGAAAAAAGCTAAAGAAGTGACGCCTGAACGCTTCACAGCTGGTCTGTCAGAGAAATGTTGCTGATATTAACAGATTCGGTTCCCTCAAAACATAAGTGTGACCGTATGAAGTGAGGACCATCGCAGCCTTTTTGTCTGCCACACGTCATCAGGTCACATCTGGACCTCACAGGACAAAAATCTCATATTCACCTTTTGATCCTAAAGTATCCGACTATTCAAGATAACGTCCAGATCATCAGTGTGTGTGTGTGTGTGCGTGTGTGCGTGTGTGTTTCACGTAAAAGAGTCATAGAGGCAACAAGCAGTATGCTGTCGACTGTAAGTGGCTTCAGTGTCATGACCAGCTGGACACACACACGCACGCACGCACACACAGGGACACACACACACACACACACACACACACACACACACACACACACACACACACACACACACACATACACATATACACACACATAGGCAGGCGGATGCACAGACACATGTGCTCCTGTTTAAATAAACCCTATTAATGACAACAGTATTAGCAACTCGGATGACAAACATCTGTTCATTGTTCTCAAGACAACGCCCAAGTCAACATCTGCCACAAATAGAGAACGCAAAGTGGAGTCTAAAGTGGAGTTTTGTATCAGAATTAACAGTCAAGCGGGGAAAACCGGAAGACACATGTTTAAACATCTGGTCATCAAGCTGTGATGGCTGTTATTTTCTTGAACTTCAGTCAGCCTATTTCTGAAGTTTGACATTCACTGGTTTTCACTCAATAAAAATACTACACACAAAGCAGTGTTCAGCTGGGAGCTAAACATTTGAACGTTCCTCAACAGATGTTAATTTATTTTGGTATCTGTTACTATTTCGAAAAGATTACTTATGCTGGTGATATTGTGTTGCTTACACAGCTCGGTTAAACAGCCATGTATGCTTTTTTTTTTATTGGTGGGTGATGAAGGATGAGAAACTCAAGTAAATCTTTATTGTGCGAGTAGAGGGAAAAAGGTAGGAGAGAGTTCAGAAAGGAAGGTTAGAATTGTAATCTGATGCACAATTTGTGTAAACATAAGCATTGGTTTTGACTGCAATATTCACTTTTCTTTTTTAAATCAAGCCACAATAATCTTCATTTACCATGCATGTAATTACAGATGTAACAATATGTTTTCATGACAGTAACATTTTCATAGTCCAGCATCTGACATCAGTATTGTACATCCACATTAATACAGGTTCTTTCAGCACATCAACTCCACTTTTACTTAACAGTGGCCAACACCTCCACTGATATAACCTTGTATAATGTTCAAATATTTTAAGTATTTGTCAAAAATGTTCTCTGCACTTGACTTTTGGGTTGGTTAATCAAATCAAACTTATTCTCTGAACAGTAGTGAGATTATGGCCTCGTCTAAACCCACGCAGTCATAAGATTTCTGAGGATAAAGTGCCGGTGCTGCAGCCAAGAGTCATGCAGGTGTGCGTGTGTGCGTGCGTGTGTGTGTGCGTGCAGGTATGCGTGAACTGTCTGTTCTCAGGGATCAAAATTTAATGTGGGCCAAATCAACTTTTACAATGTTATTTTTTCATGGATTTTGTGACACAAAATCTACTTAAAGCTTAAAGAAGCTCTGAGTGAAAGATGTTATTTTCCATTCGACCTCGGTAAGCAACACAATTAAACCACCTGTATGAATGTGTCTGAGAAGCCGCCGGCGTATTTGTTGTATAAACAGATACATTTTTGTTCCATCATGAAAAGATAAAGGCTGACCTATGACAACTGCATATAAGCAATGAAACATCAGACCAAAGCTTTGATCAAATCTGTTGACTTAGTTTTTTCTATCAGGTCAGCTGCCAGAGATAAAAGCATGAAAAATATGAAGAGACAAACAATAGAGCCAAGTAAATAACATTTGGAAAAAGAAATGCTGCAGAGGGGAAGGCTGGGAGGAAAAGAAGATGTGTGAGAAAGCATGTGAGAGACAGAGAGTCGTGTTTGCCACTCACCGTGTCCACAGGTCCGTTTTTGCTACACGGTTTATCTGAGTCACCTCAGAGTTCAGATGAGGATACGCACAAAGTGGAAAGAGTTGACTCTCTGCGTTGGACCCCACTGACCGATTTACTGGCTGACTAACTGACTGTCTGACTGGCTAATGACCGACTAGACAGCTGCATGGCCGCCTGACTGACATTCGACTGGTGCCAACTGAGCCATTTCAGATCCAGAATCAGCCGGCGGAGCAGTCCTCAGAGTCCGGTTCTCCTGCTGATGTCTGGTGCTGTCCTGTCGTGTCCCTCTCTCTCTCTGTATCCAGGGCCGGGTCCCTGAGCTCGTCAGCTCAGCAAACAGCAGAGAGAAGGAAGACCTGTTCCAGCTTTGCTTCCAGAGTCTGCCAGGAGAGGAGCGTGAAGAGGAGGCTGCTCTGTTCCCATAGAGGTCAGATGTGGAGTTAACACACGAAGCCAGCTGACTGGTAACTGCTGCCTGTCTGCTACCGGAGTTGTCTCCCCCCCTCTCTCCCCTCGGTCTCCTCTCCACTGAAAACCTGATAGATCACTCTGGAGACAGAGCAAAGCAGCAAGCCACTCAGCCACTTACACACAGCCAGGAGTTACAGTAGAAACAGCGAGAGACTTTCAACCATTGTCCCAGGAGATCCATACGAGAGTCTGAAGGCAGAGCTGCCAGTTCTCCTTCTCTCCTCCCTCCCTCTCTCTTTCCCTCCCTCTCTGCCTCTCCTCTTACATTTCCCTCTCCAGATTTTTTTACAGCCTCCGCTGAGACACTCTTATTGTGTGGCAATTGCATTAGCCTTTAGCGAGCGAGGAATGGCTCTTAGTGTCTAATGCAATGTTCTGTCTCTCCGTCTTTATCTTCCTCCTTATCATTCTTTCTTGTCTCTCTTTTATCTCCCTCTCTCATGTGTCTATCAGCCTGACTTTTACACATATGCATACTCACTTCATCTTCTTCTTTTTAGTTTTTGTTCTTCCTCGATGAGTTATTCCTTAAAGAGACATGGTCTGTCGCTTTTTTCTGCAGGTGCTTCAGGTACTTTGAGGGAGTCCAGGTGCAGGATTGTGCTTCTGGAGGTGGAGCAACATTAATCAAGTTTCTCTGTTTGGAGTGTGATTATCTCAAATATTTACCTGCTTTTACACAACTAATAGTCCAATATGCCCGTGAAGGAGATAAGTATGTTGAATCAATGAAACAATAATGGGAAGAAAACACATTAAGCTACTTGTGTTACGATCATATTTATGTAGAAGCATGACATCACCAATCATCCTGAGGGAATCTTAGTTGTTTTCAAATTGAATTAAAGTGTACTTCAACGAGCATTAAACGTGAGACTTGCAATTCAAAATTTAATGCCCAACTCTGCCCAATAATGCCTCATATCATGTTCAGTTTATAATCATCACTGTGCCAAAAAACCTCAAACTGTTATTGCACTCTCAAACAAGTCCTTTAATTAAAGAACAAAAAATGATCACTTTAATTCAACATGGATGAATCTCACCAGTTTGATGTACAATCACCTTGTTAGTCTATTTTTCCAAAGATTTCAGGTACTCATTCTATATTTGAGGATTTGTCTATTTAGTGCCTAGAAGTGACTGTGCTGTATTTGACTGTATATGAATTAAGTTAAAATGAAGGAAATCTATTCAATCTTCTTTTTCTAGCTCACATTTCGTTTAATTTTACAAACCTTTGAAGTTTATACTGTTTATATTTTAAGAGTTTCATTGCTTAAGTTACAGTTTACGTTTTCTCAAAAATCATTAGTTTTGTGGCTTCCTCAGAAAATCAGTAGATATGATTCATGGTTGAGTGACAAGTGACTTAGAATAAGAATCCATAGGCTTATGCAGGTAATTGTCTGTCTGTATCCTAGGATGGAATTAGAACCTGTCTAAATATACCCTGCCTCTCACCGAGTGTCAGCTGTGTGGGAAAATGGATGGATTCATTGGATCATTGATGTCACCCAAACATGAAGACTGATTCAAAGTGATTGAACTCATAATAAAGCTGAATTATTTGTGTTTAAATCAATACACATGATAAAAAGGGAGAAACTGCAGGGTCGCAGTTAAGAGATCCCATCTCATAGTGAGAAGGCCTTTCTGTTTGCCCATTTCTGTTTACCCGTTCACTCACAATTGGCGAAAGGTTACAAACGTTCATATCAATCAAATTTATGGATCACTTTAAAGCCCATGCACATTCTAACACATGGACAGTGCAGGACAGGAATCAAATTGGAATTAAACTTCCAGTGCGGGATTTGTATGACAATCTACTATCCCAGCTGCCCCTTTCTTTTTGTTGGTGTGATTTTACAACAGAGAAAATGTGCATAATGATGTGATGCCTGCGTTTCAAAAAATAACTGAATGTCGACCATATATTGCTCATAATAAAGCAGATGTGAAACATCTGCTGTGCTTGTTATAATTCATATTAAAAATTGAAACTCTGAAGAGATGATTTGTCGAATAACTCCTAAATGTGACATTTATAATACAACTATGTTTAGTTTAGTAAATAAGTTAAATTACTATTAGTAGCCAAAAGAAGAAAGTGTGTAATTGTAGCCTGTCACATACCTTTTTCACCAACGGTTATTACAAATTAGTGTAGCTTTTGCTGTTGTGTTGTGGTTTTTCGCTGTTTCATTGTGCTGTTGGCCCTCCTGGGCCACCGTACATTTGCAGTTTGTGTGATTCACATACATAAAGTAGTTCCAAACATTGTCTAGCACAGAAGTATTTGAAAAATGAGTTGCAGCAACTCATAAAGCCCACACATCAATATGTTCAGACCAGTAAATCACTCTGTCAACAAAACTGGTGGAGGGGTGACAGTGTTTCATCAGCAGTTTAGGACTTGGCCTTTAAGTCTGACAGCACAGAGTGACAGGAGGCCCAGCGGAGATAGTAAGTAGAGAGTCACAATTTTTCTCCTCGCAGCGGTTTCTCCAAAATAACTTTTCTGTCTTGCTGAATTTACTTTCAAAAACATTTTTTATTTAAAAAATCTGCACAGAACAAAAACTCTCCATGGATTGAATACCTGCTCCTTGAAAAAAACAAAAAAAAAGTTGAATTTAATGGCATTAAGAAGAACATATGACCAACCAAGCTCAGCAGGAACATCCTAATGATATCCCTCCGAGGGTGAAACATGGCTCACAGTGGCTCTAACTGCAACTGCTCCCCGCTGTAAATCTCAAATGATGAGAGGGCAGCAGAAAAGATTAGGCTGTATTTCAAAGGGTATTACTTGTCCAGACATAACATTCATTAGTTAAACTCTTGTGTTCTTTTTGATGTTAGATAATATCTTACAAAAGCAGTTTTGAAGGATGAGAACAGCCCCTACAATGTTCCCTCTCTGTCTCATACAGTAACTCACAGTTACATACTGCACTTTATCAGTGCGATATGTCATTTCATTGCACAAAACGAGACTTCAGTGCTTTTTGCCTTGCTGAGTTTCCACAGTTTCCGAGCCAAATCTAGGAAGGCGAGTGCAGCGTTGTGCTGCTCCTGAGCACATGACCCAGGTGTGACAGCAATTACAAAAGACAAATTGTTTCATTTTCATCTCACAGTGCCAATCTTCGTGTAGCCTCGGGTTATGATTGCAAAAGGTTTTGTGATATGAGGTGGAGGTTTTAATCCCTAGCTCAACGAAGGTTGCTTTGCGGTGCTTTAAGCTGCTTTAATTTAAATGTTTATGTCAAGACGACACTGTGAGACGCCTCTCTCTTTTGAACGCGGAGCACGTTAACTCTGAAGTGGGCCAGCAACATTTAGCTTGTTTTCAGTTCACAACTTGGTTCCTTTGTTCCCTTCCACTTGAAGAAAGGATTAAGAAAATTACAATACACTACCTGTTGAGCAGCAAATGCCATACAAATAAAGCATGCAAGTGTAAACATATCTAATTACCTAGTAGCTTACATGGAACCCAGGGTTCAGTTACATTTTTCTCAAGCATTCAGGAGACAAAATATACAAACTAATATTAGTAAATAGAGTGGCATTGTGCTGTAGTAATTAGCAGGAAGGCCTCACAGCAGGACGATCTTGGTTTGAACACAAGTGAGGCCTCTTGTTTTGGAATTTGAATGTTTTCATCTTGTGTCTGTGGAGTTTTCCTCTTGGTACTCCAGCATCTTCTTACAACCAAAGTCTTGGATATTAAGGTAATTGTTTACTCTAAATAGTTCATAAGTGTGAACATATGATTTTCACATTCTTTTACACATTGGAAAAGACTCTCAAAACAGTGCACTGAGTGAAACACAAAAGGAATGAACAGATCTGATGCTCTGTTGCAGTTATGCAAACGAAGAGCAGCCTAGTTTACATTTTATGGCAAGCTTGAAAGAAGAAAACCTCAGGTGACTTTTACACAAGGATTTATTGGGCTTGGATCATGGAAGCTTCATTCCCAGAAATTGCTCAGGTGGCTGCTTGAGTGGGAACTGGAACTTAAGTCAAAATTACACAGTTGATAATCATCTTGTTTTAGTACTGTCAAGAATGACTCACGCTGAAAAGGAGTACAAGTAGGAGCACTAGCATCTTGTGTATTTATGTATGTCAGTGTCGGTCAGGACATACAAAGGAATATTAACACAGGGCTGTAATGCATAAACATTCATTATGAAAATGAGTACATATCTGAGAGTTCAGTGTTGTTAAAACTACAGCCATTGGTTTACAGAGGAGCGAAAAAAACAAATATACGGAGACGAGTCTGAGACGAGTGGATGGCAAAGACGATGTTTAGTGGGAAAACAACTGTGTACTGAGTTAGAACTGTGTACATCCTTACAGCAGCATTTCAGAGACACTGACAATTTATGCCAAAGAGCACTGAACCTGTTGTGGCCACCCCAGGTTGTCCAACATTTCAAAAAGACATGAAAAACCATCCAGCACATGTGTGTAACCCTGAAGGCGCATGCATTAGTTTCACACTAACATGCAAAACTTCTCATCAGTCACCTGGTTTTCACAGAGGAAAAACAAATGGAAAGTGAGCAAGAGATATCCATGTTGTTGACATTACCACTTTAAAAGAGGAGGCAGGAAGTGCAGGTCTGTTCTAAATGAGCATTTTGCAGAGAAACTTTCCTCCAAGTGACATTCACTGTCAGCACTGTTTATGTCCACTGTGGATCACAAACCAGCCAATGGGAATATGCTGGATAGTGACAGGAGTGAGCAGGATTCAACACCTCTACTTTAGTGCACATGTAGGTAAATTTTCAAATGGAATTAAACCCTGCAAAATTGTTTTACAGCACCGTTTTTATTGAAACAAAATTCTCCAATGTAATTAAGTGTAATTAATCATTGATGTTTTGAATCTGAAATTCAGCTTTGTGTTTTGTCACTGACAAAAATGTCATGTTTGCCACTTTCTTTTTGATACAAAAGCAGTTTTCAAGTGCTCACGGTCTTAAAGAGAGATGCTCAACTCTGCTGAAACAAATAGTCTGTAAGATGAAGTCCTTGGAACTCAAATTGCAAATATACAGAGAGGGAAAAAAGGAAAATCTATAAAAGTTGATCAACCAAAACACTGATGATCTTTACTGCAAACTTATAAAGGAGATCATATACGAAAAAAAACAAATAAATAAGACCTAGTTACAAGAAAATACTGTCCAACATGAGAACTGCAGAAATTAATCATTGCTTTAGAAAAAAAAAATGCTTTGCAGACTGAAAACAGACGTAGTACCATTACATTAATTATAGATTACAAAGGTGATACCGTTTCAGCACAAAACAAGCCATGTTCCCAGGCAGAAATGCCTACTCATTACTGAAGCAAAGATGCTGATGTTTGCATGTTTTTCCACATTTTCCCCCTCTGGAGTTATTTGTTTGTGTAAAGTAGCCTGAGAGTTCCAGAAGGTCGAGCCAGGATAAAGCTAAGATGGCAGAGTGATCAACAGGGATTATATCCTGATTTTCAGTGATGAAAACATCATTGATGAAAACATCAAGCAGTACAATTTGTAGCATGGAAAGTGTTTTACTCAGTTATAAATGTCTCTATTATAGTATAAACACAAAGTCTAAGGATTTGACTGACGCTATCTTGTCTCATTAAGAAAATACATCCTGCTTTCACCATATGACAGGTGCAATGGTGAGAACTCATGGCTCATTCACTCACCCCTATGGGTCAATGTTCCTATTCTGAGAATAAATTGGGTATAGGGTCTTTTTGTATGGTTTGCATGTTCTCCATATGCATTCATGGGTTTTCGATGGGTTCAGTTTCACACCAGAATCCAAAATCAAGGGTTTGAGGTGAACTGATGACAATAAATTGTGTGTAAGTGAGAGTTCTTGCTTAACTGTCTCTGTATTTGCCCTGTGATGGACTTGTGACGTGTCTATCCAGAATTTGGATTTTAATGTGAGGATCACATAATTATGTTAAGGTCTAATAACTAGTTATAACTTCATTACTTCACAACTATTGAGTTCATGCTTGTTGTGAATTTCAGAGTGACAGCAGACCAATCTAAAGTGTACACATTTCAGTGACTGTTCCTTTTTCTTGATAGAATATGACACAAATGAAGATTTTTTTTTTTAAGTTGTCATGTTGGCAGAGGGAGGCTTCTCTGCTATTTACAGATGTTATCGTCCTGGGATCATCGCATGAGAGCCTCTGGCGTTCAATGGAACAGTTTGCTGCTGAGTGTAAAGCGGTTGGGGAAAAGATGGCATGCCTTCTCCTGGTAGGAGGGAGGTTAAGTATCTCTGGGTCTTATTCATGAGTGATGGGAGAAGGGATCGTGAGATCAACCACAGATTTGGACAGGCAGCTGCAGTGATTGAAGATTGATGACCTTCTGTAGTTTATAGGGAGCTGAGCTGTGAAGCAAAGCTCTCTGTTTTCCGGTCAGTCTACATCCCTACCCTCACCTATGGTCATGAACTTTGTGTCATGAGCAAAAGAAGGAGGTCGCGGATCCAAGTGGTTGAACTTAGTTTTCTCAGTAAGGACGTGGGCGACACTCAAGTGAGGAGTTCAGCCACCCAGGAGAGAGTCAAAGTCAAGCGATGACTCCTCCACACTGAGAGGAGCCAGTTGAAGTGATTTATCTGATCAGTATGCCCCCGCCCATTAGAGGTTTACCAGGCATGTCTGACTGGGAGGCATCCCCGAGGTTGGCTCAAGACTCACGGGAGAGACTTTATCTCTGGTTTGGTCTGGGAGCGGCTTGAAGTTCCCACGAACAGCTGGTGGAAGTTGAGGGAACCGAGATGTCTGCGCTTTGTTGCTCTCTATACTTCCATCTCAACTCTTTTGGACTGAATGCGAAAAAAGATGGATGGATGGATGTTTATACAAAACCCATAAAAGCTGCAGGACTCCACTTCCAGCTCTTTACTTTTATGCAGATACTTCTTCACAGAGAAGACAGATTATTAGAAGACAGTCTGAAGGCCTCTCAGATCGGCAGACATACTAAAACATTATCTTCATGTCCTTCCTGCCCTCACAGAGAAAAAAAAAAGCATCTGTTAGGAGACCATACTCATCCTTATCTGGATTCCACCTAGTTTGTTTTGGCACTCCTCATAAATATGTTCTCTGAAGGTTGTGTTTGTGTGTCTGTATGTCACTGTGACATAGATCTCCACAGGTCAGTGGACAATTCAGACTTAGGTCCACAGCAGTGCAGAAAAACAGGGCGACTCTTGGGCACACGCACACATGCACGCCTGCACACACACACACACACTTACACACACACTTATGCAAATAAGCTCCAGCAGCTCCATGGCATGTGGCAGATGCCCAGTTCTCCTGCCCACATCCTGTTTCCAGACCAAACCAGAGCTCGCCTCTTCACACAGGGCAGCAGCAGATGAAAAATGACACTGTAAAAAGAAACTTTTCATGTGTTTATTATTTCAGGGTTTTGTTTTGTTTTTTTCAATACTGTAGTGAACTCAGTCCCAGTTCATCGTATTTGTTGTATGTCTCAGTGCCTGTGCGTGTCAACATGAACAGCACAGCTCAAAGATGTTTATCATTAAAACAAATGTATTCCCCTACCCATTCCTGAGGAGGTGATGAGTTTTTAGCTTGTTGCTGAAGGGCACTTTAAGTAAGGTAGAGACTTGCTGAAACAAGGCTGAGATCATAAAGTTTGAGCTGTTTTCGGCATGCGAGGAGTCATATAGTTCAGCAGATTCAGCTTTTGGAGCAGTGCACCTCTTTGTGGCTGCAAAAAAACTCCATTCAATGACCTTTCAGTACCCTCTCTGCAGCTGCACTCTATTGTTAGCCAGATACAGTGAGAGAGAGTAACCAATAGAGTTACCAAAATAGAGTCAATATACACATTGAAGCACACACACGCACACACACACACATGCAGAGCAGCCTGTTAAGTGACTATTTTGAACAAAAATCAACACATATGTTCCCTAAAGCTCAGAGACTTTTAGCTGTAAGCCCTTAAAGAGTGGGATTGTGTGTGATGCCTGCTGCCCAGAGGCCTCACTGTTCAACTTCTCACTCTGTTCTTTCCCAAACCTCCAAAGCAGAAGGTCATCTGCATCTCAGCTAATATCAAATTCCATTGCTACATGTGTGAGTACAATTTGAACAATATTGTGAGAGATTGCACACCTTTTATTTATTTCTTACCCCATCCTCCACTTTGTTTAGTTCTCTAGTTCCACTGTTTGTCATGGCAGCAACGGCCCAGGTGTATCTAATAACATTAACAATGTCTCATTTAAATTTAAGCGTCTCAGTGAGCACGTGGCAGTGAATCAGAAATACCAAGACCCCAGGCGTTTTGGTTATGAATTACACCTGTTCTAAAATGAAAAAGAGCTGTGGGAAAATGGCAGCACAAGGATTTGAAGTTGCAAAATTTAATTTCAGTCAGAAACTTGCAAAGGCTTTTCTAGATTTTCCCGTGGTGCCCACATCAGAATAATGATGTCAAAATCAACTGCATTTTCATGGGGGTGGTGATCAAAGTATTTTACAGTTAAGAAGGTGAAAGGAGAGGAAAGTAAACTCGAAATGATATGACAGAATGAGAGATGTACGCCACGGTCAACAGAAGAGTGTGGTATTGATGGAGGGAGAAATGAGCGGGGAGACAGATGAGAGCAGAGACAAGCACATATGCCGACTGTATGCTTCTTCCCAGTAGCCATGCATGCATGAGGGGCTCAAGGGGAAAATCCCCAGGGACTAACTGAACTCTTCGCTACTCTACAGCCACATCTGGAAGACACACCACCACCCTGCTTCAAAGGAAAGGACACAGCAGACAGCGAGACAGGTGGCAGAAGTGTATGACTGGGACACACACATATACTGCCTGTATACACTGAAAAAAGCAAGGGAACACTTGTTGAACTGCGTATGTATACACAAACACATGTTTGCTTAGGTGGTACTCAGCACCATAAATAATGTTACGTATTGTGTGTTTCTATGTTAAAATGTTTTGCTCAGGTTTTATAATCAGAGGACGAGAAAACCTACACCGTTTGTGGCTGAACAGTCATTTCTCTTGAAGATGTGTCTTCAATGAATAGCTAAGTCATTCAGAAATTGTCGTTAAGTATATTTCAAGACTCTTGTAATCAAGACAAAGTGCCAAAGAGTCTTTCTCACAAAAATCTCACTTTTAGAAATTATGGCATATTTTGTCTAGACTCTAGGCAGAGTTCAAAGCATGTGTCACACATTGCCTCAGTCCCTCTCTCTTCTTTCTTTCTTTCTTTCTTTCTTTCTTTCTTTCTTTCTTTCTTTCTTTCTTTCTTTCTTTCTAGGTTTCCTCTCCATGTTTTCCTGCTACTTATGTTTCATTCTTCATAAAAGTATTTTTAAATCATAATTCTGAATATTTGTCTCCTAAAACTGTTTTTTTCTTTTTATAATATAGGTTATCTTTTGTTGCTTTTGTGACTTTATCTTCCATGGCGTCAGTGTTTCTCCTTTCTGAACTGATCCTGTCCTTATCTGCATTTGTATCTTGCTCTTATTGTCTTGGTGTTTTCCTATTTTTCGCTTGAGTTTCCGCTGGTTGTAAGCACCTCTATCTTATTGTCCTTGTTTCCCTTCTGTGTACTTTTGCCCATGGTTACATTTCAAACGGCAAACTAATCAATGTATGTCTGAATCTTGGGTGCAGTGTATACAAATATCCGCATATGCAGTATGATCTTTTCCATCTATTTTGTTTGTTGTTTTTTTTGGTGAGGCTTTCTAATTTCAGAAATAAAAACACAGCATGGTTTATAGATCACCTTTCATTTCTCAAAGAGTTGTACATTAGGTGTTTACAGCTAAACATTTCCCCAAAAGACATAAATTCCTATTTGTTGATTGGGAGTAAACATGTCCAGCGATGTATTGTTGAATCACTCACTCACAAAGCTCACACTACCAACATTTTAGTAGTTTCGAAAGATTTATATGGATTGTATGGACAGTAATACATGCAGGCAGTTTATACTGCATCTTGTCCTCACTTAACATATTTTCTCTCAACTGTAGTTCAAACCACTTTTCAGGATCAATCACATTGAGTCACTCAAACGCCAGTGACAGAGATCTTCCACAAATGGCTCTGACATCCAGTTTAATGTCTTGCCTAAGAAAACTTATGAACATAGACAGGAAGTAAAGATGATCAAACCATAACAAATGGGATTAAAAGATGACCCACTCACCTGAGCCAGAGCAGATTTTGTGGTGTTTTGCCTAAATCATTGGGTACAGACTCTGTCTTCCCTTGTCTCATTGTTACATTTCCTTCTGCAGTCTATTGTAACGGTCTGAATTTTTTTCAATTTAGATTTTCCATTTTTCCCAACTTTTTTCTATTGACTGACACATACATGGGTGTGTACAACAAATTGTGCAACAAAACAAGTCAACAAGCAGAGAATTTGCATTGAATGTTTTGCATTTGGTTCTCTCCTTCATGTTCACCTGAGGTTGTGTTACCAACATTTACAAGTATAGAGAAGTGTACGCATCAAGCTTATAGATGTAGTAGGTGAAACTTATAAACACATCAAGGAGGACATAAGAAATCAAGTGTCCAACGAGCAAATTAACAAAAATCTTCTTGACGGACAAATCTCTTTTCAAGTATTTATTTTACAGTTAAAACACAAAAGGAGCCTTGATAAACCTGCTAAAGGAGTGGCTGGATTAATAGATTACTGTGCCTACCTTTGTTTTTTCTCAATCTATCACTTTAACTCATGGACCCTGGACAGGCTGAACCAATCATTGCTGCACACTACAGGAGACTCTTTCAAGCACAGGTTGGACTGAACACCCCGTGGGGCCACACAGAGCAGAATGCTACCCAGAGAAGCTGGATCTCTCCCCCAGTCCAGCATTGCTCCTCTGCCTGCTGCCAGTGATCGATGACCAGTGAGGGATGATGAATCGCCTCCTGTCACGTCCTCGAAAGATCCTCATCTGAGCCTTAGCCATAAGCAGAGACGACCATTGCTCCGCAGAGAATTTTCAAACACAACTCTTTCACCCCAAGAGACGGTGGTCATTATCACTTTGCACAGAGACGTGACTAAGAGAAAATGGAAAAGAAAGTAAGCGTTGACGTGATCACTGCTCCAGTGAAGAGGGTCATTTTATTTTATATTTCAAAATCAACCAAGTAATTGCTTAACATAACAAAGACATTTAAAAATAAAGGTTTGTGAGACTAACTCAGATTACATTGCAAACACACACATGCAAGCACAAAAGTGCATTCAGGAGACATTAAATTTTTTCCAAATATTTTTTGTTCTTGAACATCATCTTCAATTCACTTGACAACCTAATTTGTTTCATTCAGTGAGTCAATCCACCCAATCGCTCTTCTGCTATACCCACTTTATCCAGGAATGAGTAGGAGCTGGAGCGCAAGCCAGCCAGACTAAAGGTAAGGCCTCCTGATTAGGTCCCCAATCCATCACAGTACCATCACAATCACAGACATGCATATTCAAAAATACGTCCAATTTAGAGTCACCGAGTAGCCTCACAAATTAAGTGATGCAGTGTTTCGAGGAGGCTTTCTGGAAGTTGCAGAGTTTCCAAATGTACAACATTTGCAATAATAACAGGTGTGGGTTTCCACTTCAGCTGGAGTATATCTGCTGCCAGTAAAAGTTTTCTGACTATGAGACTATGTGATCAGATCTGTTACAGTTCAAACAGAACATGTTTTTTTAAGTGTATTATGATACAGAGTTATATGTGTTTCCTGTTAATTGGTCTTTCACAGTTTCTTTAGATGGAAATTCTATAGCTTTTAACTTAATTGTTAAATATTAAACCTAAGCAAATCCAAATTGTCTTTCTACTATCCAATGAGTGTGTTTGATAAGTGGTGATTTATTTTTTTGAAGTATTCAAATTAACATAGACTCACACTGATATAATAATGGACTGTTGGAGTGTGTCCTTGCATTGAAATGTTTATTCAGTAAAAAGTTCTAAGATGTTTCCATGGTAAGTAAACATAGTGGTATTTTATATATAACATGCTATTGCTTTCTGCACAGCCAATTCTCCACACACAGAGGATCTGTTTTTACTGTTTGAACTTCACACTTGTTGCTTTCCACACTCATTTCATCAGGTTTTCTTCATTTCCTGTGTGCAGTAAGTAGATGAATCTGAGTTTTGGCTAAAGCCTCAGAGTTATCTGTGTTAAGCAAGAGAACAGCTTTCTGGTCGCTTCAAAGCCAGCAGATTGTGAGCTCTTTCAAACCAAAGGGCTTCTCTGTTATCCTGAATGCTGTTTCTCACTGGAGATGGTCAGCTGGCTTTATGAGAGTCAGCAGCACAGATGTTTTGCGTTTGGGTGGAAGGATCAAGTTAACGCCTCTTGCTGATATTGTGTAAGCAGCTCGATTGATAAGGCCTGGGTCAGTGCAGAGATATCCACATAGAAAGAGTGTGAGCCATGTGGCAAGAACGTCTCATTTCACGCAGATCTCAGCGCGAGTGCAAACAGAAGCAGACGGAAACCATTCAATCTCTACAGCGAGCCCCGGCCCAGATTACTTCCTGAAGGTTCACTAGAATTTCAATCATGTCCCCACGCTGCCTTCCTCCATCCCACTTTCATCTGGTGGATGTCAGCTGATATGTATATATTCATAGCAAGCAACGAAACCAAGCACATAGTGCAGAATGATATAAAACAAGTCTGGCAGTGCCGCTTAGGATGCAGATACCCCGTTGTAACAACCATGCTGGGATGGGCTGCTAGCTGATATTGGACTTCCTTCATAAACCCCCTCAGGCAGACTGTACAAAGGACAATGCAGCCACAGAGAGTTCACTCAGCCTTCTGCACCATGAGTACAGCAGCAAGCCTAATTACAAACCAGATGTAGCAGAAACTCAGGGATCAGGTCTCCCTGACTAGAGTAAATCTACATTGCACACTTGATTCTGGCTCCTGGTTTGAGAATGGTGGAAAAGGTTTGAGGACTTAATAAGATATCTGACACCAGAAACCCAAAAATCAAAGCATTGTTGCATCATTTTGGTAAGTTTCACATTTTGGAATTTTAAACAAGAGTTTGATGAGAAAATTGTTCACTCACATATCTATAAGCCAGTGTGGCTGGTAGGCAGCTCAATATGCCGACAAACATATCATAAATGTGATCATAATGATCATGTGATCACTAAATGTGATTTATAGTCAGGTATCTCGGGAAAATACACAAGGCAAAGCACAAAATAATGCTTGGATAGATGGAAAATGTTTAAATGGTATTGTTTTAAATGAGTATGCTGTTTTCTTACATTACAAAACATCCACCCTGTAGGTTTTGGTGTATGTACTGCTTTAGAAAAGTGCAGACAGCAGATGGTTCTATCATCACGTTTGTATTAATTCTCTGACTGGTACAAACATTAAATGCATAAATAGAAGATTGTGAAACTATAAAACGATAATGTTTTCTTTAAAGTGAGAGAACAATTACCATGGTTCACAGCTATTCATGATGAGCTAATTGCTACATGAGGGTTCATGTCAGAAAGCTCTGGTAAATGTTCATCACACAAAAATGTCTCTACTTGTGCTCGTCAGTCCATCCATGTCCATTTAAGCCTTTCATGGTAAGTTGGGTTAAACGGACATTGGAGTTGATCATAGTTGACTATGGATGCATTACAAATCAACAAAAAAACATTTCTGACAGGGGGAAATTCACACATGCGCCCTCATATCCACACTTACAGGCAAGTCATCATACCTCAAACACATTTTGGGCTGGAGGATCTGACATATGTATAGGGCGGAAATGCAAACTCCAATTAGATAGGGTACCAACCTGGACTTGGATTTCTCCGTGAAGGCAAGATAGCTAACGACGATACAAATGTGTAGCCACACATACACATGCTCAACAGATTTTATACTGCGAACAGTTCTTAATTTGCAGTTTTATTTTGTACACACAATTCTTAATGTTTCTCCTCTCGCACAGAGTTTATTTACTTTGTCAGTCTGAGTCTGTATATGAAAGTGTTTTCTCTTTTACAATCAGAAAAAGATGGTCACAAGACGCTATCATCAATCATGAGCTCCCTTGCTTTGAGCAGACACACATGAAAAAGTGTTTGAAACATACTCAAAGTTCTGCATACATGAACACAGTCGGCTGTGATCTCTGTCCTGATTTCTGTTTTTCTCACCATGTGAAAAACCTAAACATGTCTGGCAATCAGTCGGCAATCAGGCCAATCAGTCGGGCAAACAACCAAAACAAACAGCGCGCGAGTGAGCGATGGTCAGACACTGCTCCCATAAGCCTGTCTTGACCTCTGGATGAAGCGGCCTCATGACTAATTGGTGTTTAAGCTCAATCACAGTCTGCACACTTCCTACTCCTGTGGGCTTTCTAAATGGCTCTATTGTCTCTGCCAACTCCCCATCTCTTTCTCTCTCTCTTTCTCTCTCTCGCTCTCGCTCTCTCTCTCTCTATCTCTCCCTCTCTCTCCCTCTCTCTCTCTCAAATTCCTGCCCTCTCTTGCTCTCTCTGTCCCTCCAGGGTCTAGAACACCCCCCTCTCCCTCCAGACTGTCTGTCTGGACCAGAGGGAGGCACCGTGGGAGTTTAATTGCCTCGTATTTCTATGAAACAGAGTTCATTACATTAACAACTCCGGCCCACGCTACATACTTCTAACCTGCTGCAATTTGTTTTTGTATTTATTAGGCTGGCAGAAGGGCAGATTCCTGTTCAACACGGGGAGAGAGAGCGATCACAGCTGGGCAAGGGAGAAGGTCAGAGGGAGCTCGGCAGGCGAAGGCATCCATTGTGATGCGTTGAGCAGACGGTTAAAAACATGACGGGGAATTTGAGAGCATCACACCTGCTCCAGTGATGAGAGATCAGGGTCGCTCTGCAAGGAATGCAAAAGCAAGAGACAGTGAAGGAACAAGGAGAAGGTCAGAGGAAGCATCATCTCTAAGAGTTTGTGGAAACTTTATGTATAAATAATCATATGAAGAAGGAAGGACAGAAAGTGCTCATTGACAATCATTTCTTGATTTAATATGTGAGATCCATTTTCTTTTAACTATGTTGTGCGTGCTATACAATACTAATTCTGTATGTACAGAAAACATATTGCTTTATGCTGAGACTTAAGCTTCTATAACCACACCCAATTTACAATAGAATAGAATAGAATAGAATAGAATAGAATAGAATAGAATAGAATAGAATAGAATAGAATAGAATAGAATAGAAGTTCTTTAACATGTTAAAACTTCTTCAAATGAAAAAATAAAAATGTGGGCCTAAATGAAACAGTAGAGCGTTGAGGATTTCTACACGTTTTGTGTCAAATTCAGATAAACTTTTGTAAGCTGCTTAAACTTCCTCTTGACAACTTGTACATTGGTAAGTTTGATAGATATTTAACAAATTGCATGAAAAAGAAAAGAAAATGATGAGTTGGACCTTTGCAGACGATAACACTAATGTCAGGATTTTAAACAAATGAAGCCAGGATTCACTGATGAAGATCATGATTTCCCGAAAATATGTGTATTTAAATAACCATGCTCATTTCAATCGGTAAATAGTAGAAAAATATCATCAGTGTTTTGTATAGGAAACCAAAGCGGTACTGGTTTCCAATTTGACTGATAAAAACATGTCATGCCTCAGTGTCACTGCAGTGATGAATGATGGATCCACTACAACATAACACAGAGGAGCTTTACAACAGCAGCTGCCTCAAGAGTTGCCAAGAAAACTGAAAACCCAAGAATTTAATAAATCATCTTTGTATACCGATATGTGCTACAAACGAAATGTATGTGTAATTGTAATAGTATCCAAGATTTTAACAATAAAAACACCAGTTCTGTGTATTTCACGAGGAGACAGGTGAAAATCAGGCAGCTCTGAGGGCGGCTTCTCCTCAGATAGCAGATCAACCTCATACAAACTGGACTGTGTTTGACTAACCTAATATCCCTTTGGCTTTCTCTGTTCGTCAAAAATCTATCGTTTGAAAACACTATTATTCCATACACTCATTTCCAAAGAATAGGCACTGTATTTCATATACTGTATGTCAATAACATGCTTTGGGTCTGATCTAGTTATATCCTAAAAATTAATTGTCTGCTCAGACAAACTCAGAAACTGGGCTTGGGACCACCACTAAAAGTAAATAAAAGTGTTCTCCTGGTGACTCATGTAACCCAGAAACTAAAGTAGTTTATTTAAAAGTCTTCACTTTACTCAAAGTAAATATACAAATAACAAAAATACCAGTAACAAAAAAGTGCTCGCAGGATGGAAAATTATCACCAGCTTGACAAACATGGAAACCTAGTACTTGGCCAGAACAAGACAAATGGAGATGAGGACTATTTATACATGAGGTATGGGACAACAGGTGAAATCAATCAGGGGTGGAAGAGACAACGGTGGGGAGGACGTTGGGTCTGAAATGAGAGGGAAAAGTTAAGTACAAGGGAACGCATGAAACAAAAGACTTAACATGGACCTCAACTAAGGCAACACCTGAAAAATGAAACACTAAACCTTAACACATTTGGCAAGATACAACATTGTGGACTATTTAATGGAATATCAACTAGGAACATCAGTATGAGTGGAATCAAGTGCAAACAGCAGGATTTAAATGAGGGATTTGCTTGCATTTCGCTTGTGCACCCACCAAAGAAAGATTAGATCAGTCCCAAAGCCAAGATCAGCTGAAGAAATTAAGTCCTGAGAAGAGGTACATCAGAGAAAATATCTGATTGTGAAATATCTGGAAATAAAACTTGGTGGAAAAGTCTCTGCAAAGTGTCAATTTGTGCCTCATTTTCAAATGAAAAAAAAACAGTTTTAGATGTTGTAAATAACACTGTCCCTGGTAAATGCATGTCAGCCTATAGCCTTTGCCTAAAGTATTTTCCTGGTAGACATACATAAAATATATATTCAATCAAGGTAAATGTGCAACAACAAAAAAAAAGCAATGTGTTTTTTTCTAGGTGTCTCAGTTCCATTCCATCAGGTTCTCCATGTGTTTGCACATGATATCAAGTTTGCACTTGTATCTGCATGTGCAAAACTTCAGCATGCCTTTTTGTTTTTGTGAATAACAATGGCAAAGGAGGACAGAAGGTACTTTGTATTGCTGCCTCACACAAGAACAGCAATACAGCCCTGGTATTATGAATTCCTTCTCGTTCTCAAAGCATCATCTGGGCAAAACTATTCACGTGTAGTGTACAAACACTGTTTCATGATTGGTCAGATGTTTGAAGGGGGCATGTTTATGGCAAAACACATTGAGGCGTTTGGACTTGTGCAAAAGACTGTTCAGCATAACATTTAGTGTGGGTGACGTGTGCCGCGATGGGAGGGCCCGAGGAAGACCTCCCAGGAGTTTCTCTTGAAGTATGAAACATCCTTACTTGAACTAACTTTGTTCCGGGTCTTTCCAGCTCAATAAAATGAACAAAAGTCTTTGTTCCTGCTGTGTCACTGAAAGCAAAGCTGTGGTACCGCCTAAGTAATTTAGCAATATTCAACATATTCCACATTTTTTGTGATCATTAACTTTGTTCAAGGTACCAGGTGAAAATTGTTCTACTATTTCAAAATAAATCAATAAAAACCCCTGTCAGCTCATCTTTCATCCTTAGTCAAAGCATTGAAGAGACAGACTTTTTTCCCCCTAAAGTTTGTGGGGAATAAACTAGATTAGAATGGAAACTTTGAAACTTGGGCCACAGGCATAAAGTGAACAATTTTTTTTTTTTTTTAAGTAACGCTGATGCCCAATTTAGTCTACTGACCTCAAATAGCCTAAATGATTTATGCAATATTTTTGTGCTTCCTAAAAAAAAAGAGACATTTGTTCCCATCATAACGCTTACATTCCCAGCATTATATGTAGAAAGTGATTGCTACATACGGTATGTGTAAAAACCACGCACCCATGTCTCCATTCATAAATTTCTCTCTTCCTCAGATGAAATGTACATTTCACAGTGTATTATTTCACTAAAAATGGACATCTTTCACAAGACTGAGGTTCCCACTTTGCCACACATCCTGCATAGACATGTGAGGCATTAAAAAAGCACATGGGTTTAAAAGTAAGCTTCTAAGAATCAAGGATTGTGAAAGTTCAAATGCCTCAGCATAGTAATTCAAAGGCACAATGTTTCCTTATTCCTTGTGCAATGACAATGATGATGTGTAAGATAACCACTAATTAATCTGAGAGTGAGAGAGTGAGAGAGAGCGAGAGAGAGAGAGAGAGAGAGAGAGAGAGAGAGAGAGAGAGAGAGGGGGCAGGCAAGGTTGTTGAAACAGAAATCCTGCTGAATTATTGGGCCTGTTGACAAAAAGCAGTACGAGCAACTTCAACCCAACTTTAATTGATTCATCAGGGAACATCTGTACTTTAAACTGATTAAAAAACTAAAGTGTTATCAACATTAGAAGCTGCAGGGAAAGTAATGAGCATCGACAATGCTTCTACAGTATATCAATACTTTTCTTACCATTGTTTGTATTTTGTTGATTACTATTGCTGGTATATGTTTTTTATTCTATCGCTGTGTGATTTATTTAATAATGTGCATAGATGATTGCCAATCAGTTTTCAGTCCATAGTTGTAGAAAAATGGAAGATGTAACAGTGATGCTCATTATGTAAATATCAATTGAAGATGGAAGTGGGATTGAATTTCTTTCTTTCCTTTTATGTTAAATTAGACCGTCGTGAGACTACGTGACGACTTTGTCTCCACTATGGACTGTTTTTGCCTGAAATAAATAATAATCTAGTCAAGAGTTTGCATGTTCGCTCTGTCTATGTGTTTTCTCCAGGTTCTCCTTCCTCTGTATGTTTTAGGCCAATCGGTGACTTCAAAATGCCTCTTTGACGTTTGCCCTCCGTCAGCTGGGATCGGCTCCATCGTGCCGCAAATCAGAGAAGAAGAATCTTTTTGACTGTCAGTCATAAGAGTTTCCTCTGACTCATCACTGCTGCAGACACACACCCACCTGCACTATTTCTGCTGAGCTACACAGACACACTTCTATATCGCTGCAATGTGATATATGCTGGGTCTGCTCATGTTTTGATACCACATATGCCTGATATAAAACATTTAGTGTTGAAGTCCTGCTTTCATTAAATTTTCAATTCATGTATATTCATGTACTTCATTCACAACAATTCCTTGATGTTTAAATGCATTTTTTTGTATATATTTTACATTACCCAAGTTTTGCTTTAAAAACCTATTAGTTAGTATATTATAATATACAGTTAATATATACTCAAGATATAATTTTGTACAACTCCAAGCCATTTTATGAGATATTTTATTGGTCTAGTTTGACAGCTTGCAGGGTTTTCTCTGTCTGAAATGAGGAGTTTTATCAAGCAATAAATAATTAATCGATGGAGTAAATTATCTCTAGTTTTTGCAGCGATCCGATTCCTTTGGGTTTTGAGTGGAGGAGTGTGTCCCAGAATACCGACGGAGAGTGTTTATTGTTATATGTTGTCGTACGCCACATAAATAAATAACAATCATCAATTTCAAATAAAAACTTAAGATAAAGTGAATAACTGCAAAGACGGTTTTGATTTAAAAAAAAATGTATGAACTTGTGGATGACTTCCAAAAGTTAAAGACTTTAAAAGTGCGAGAAATCGAGAAATCTTTTTTTCCTGATGAGTCCACGGTAAAAAGTAAAAAGAAGTCCAGACGTCTCTGCCCCCTTTAACATCCTCCAGGACTTCTGAGGCGACCACAAGTCTCCACCAGATCAACCCAGACTTATAATCTCTCCGGGGGGTCCTGGGCAAACCCCGGGGCTTTTTCCTCTTCCGGCTTCTCTATCAGATGCAAGATTTCCTCACTTCTGCAGCTTCATGATATCGAGTGTTTGCCAGCTGAAAGCTCTCTCGTAGCCGTGTGCCGGACTCATGTGTGGTCTGTCTTACCGGCAGGTCGGGGGAAGTGTAGTGGAGCCTTGCTGCTTGTTCAACAGTCTTTACATAGTTCGCCATTCAAATAAAAAAAGTGAGGTCAGGAAAGGCTAAAATGCAGTTTGGGAAACAGTGTTGCTTCTGTGGCGCTACAGCGAAGCCGGTGACCTCTAGCTACAGTCAGGAACAAAAAAAAACTTTCACTTTTGTTTGGCTCAGACATAATCTCACTATCCCGAAACGTCCTTCTGAAGTCTGAGCAGCTGCAGCCGCGACTCGAGGTGAGGACGGCGCGTTAGGAAATTTGTCATTCAGTGGGCGGTCATGAATAATGCAGATTTTGATGAAGAGTCTGCCGGAGCACAAAAGAGGAATCTGGGCTGTAAGGTAAGGATTTAAAGAAATCTAAACAACTTCTGGTGGATAAGAAGTGACAGACGTGTTTAAAATAGACTTGTTTAGGAAAGTGAGTCACCAGCTGGGCGAGCGCCGCTTGGGGGCACCAAAAACAAGTCGAGTAAGCGCATTACGCTGATTTAAAGTTTTCGACAAATGCTAATTTATTTATTTCTTATTAAGACTGGCTGTTGGGGAATAACTCTCGTCATTCGTTTGCAGCCTCCTCAAATATTCCCTGGTCTCCAGTCTCCTGAGGGAAACACCTGGTGGGACGTCCACGGAGTTTCCTCTGCTGTAATAACGACACTGCGAGCTTGATGGGAGATTCACAAGTCACGAGATGTCACGAGTCACGAGTCGTCGCTGCTTCATCATGAGCTGCTGTGCTTAAGCTGCCAAGCACCCGATGATGTTTAACAAAAGGTAATTACTAATTCCTAAGGAAGCAACCAAACAGGCAATACCATTATAAGACAGCAGTGACTCGCTTTAACAGGCAAATAAGAGGTTTGTCCCACACGACAAGAGAAAAGGTCCACAAACACACGGCGGGCGTTACATTCTCATTACCAAGGGGAGCCAGGCTAATCTGGATCATTCGGTCCTCCATTAATGGGATCATGATTACCCCATGAATATTCAGCCCAAACAAACATGATTGCTTTGACCACTATAGGAAGCCACCGGAGGCCTCATTAAATGAGAACGGGGCTCTTTTGTTGTTGTAAACGTTCTTAAATATTTGATGCAAGACAGTCGTCGATAGCCTGAATCTTTCATCCAGCGTGACGGCATGCGAGCGCTGCAGGGCGTCATCTTTGGAAGTTCCGCCTCTTTTGAATGAAGCTGATAGAATGGTTTCATCCCAGATAGGCGCTTCTCAGTTTTATATATGAACATAAAACCGGCATAAAAAAAAAAAGGCTTTTTTCTTTTCTTTTCCCAGCCGATCTCTTTTCCCCCCTGAAGGAATACAAACTATTTGTCATTCTATTCAGTAGTGTGCAACCAGGTTCTGGGTGCTGGACACTGTCCAGGAATTGGTCTGTGCTGATGTCTCCATCCCCCTTTCCTCCTGTCGCGGTCACACAATGCGTGATTTTGTCGGTGCACAGACAACTTGTCCATGTGGTTCCGGGCATCTCGTCCATGACACATTTTTTCCGCATTATTGATTTGAAGGATTGGACGTTACAAATAAATAACTTATTATAATAAGGCGTCCAACTGGGAAGTGTCTATCTGGAATGACACTGAGAGAAGGAAAGCTTTTTTGGGGGAGGGTTTGGGTGAATATCGTCGCCATATCAGTGATACCATTGTGTATATTTTGTTTCGAGCAATGTAGGCAGGCTGCCATCCTCCACTCCGTTTGCATATTATGCAAATTTGATTATGTTGTTGTTAATCAAAGCTGTCACTCAAGTCAGCTGACAAGTAGGTCATCCCATCCATGCTATGACTAAATTGCCCCTGTGATTTGATCTGATGACAATTAGGTATCCAGCTATTCTTTCATCCCGGCGCCGAAGCAGCCCGGCGTCTCTGGACACCTTCAGTTAACCCACTTTACAAAGTGGTGACAGCGAGCCGACTGTGCATGACTTAGTGGGGCCGTGTTATTAGTGGTGCTCTAAATCCATACCCGAGTTCCAGACTCAACCAGCAGGATCAATCCGCCCACCAATCACCCGCAGTGTAAGTGACAGCTGATCGATAGTGCCAGTTGAACGCCAAACCTGATTGATTCAGCGCGGTTAATAAGTACTTCATCAGACCGGCGCAAAACCGGCTCGAAGACGGCGGGGCGGCGGCACATCCAACGCAAAAGAAACAGATTGTTTGGAAAAAGCACCGAGCAAAGAAAAAGCCTTCAACACGGCAGATGACACACTGACTTCTAATGAGCGGGGACGGAGGAAACCAAATGAGTGTGCTTATGCAAAGTAACTGGCAGACAGCACGGCTCCAACAATCCAGCGGATCCCTGTCACATTATAGCTCCGAGTGTGAGAGGCCTGCAGTCTAAATTACTTGCATTGATCGGCACAGTTTTCCAGATTCTGACAAGTGTTTTTCTTTCTTTCTTTCTTTTTTTTTTCCCCACTTGAATAGTTATTGTCGAAAATTTAATTGCTAGTTGGCCACATTGATCGCGGGATTTGGCAGCTTGATGGAGGGTTTCAAATAAAATATACACCCAACAGCCTTTTTATTAAATACACCTGATTAAATGTATAGTTGATGCAGATTTGTTGGCTGTACATCCATGATGTGAATGTTCTGTATCCTAAACCTGCTTTATTGGATGAAGATCAAGATGTTCAAGAAAACCTCAAATCTCTTTTACTTCCCCACTGAACTTCAGCAGCATCCTGATCATGGTTTTTTGTGCCAAAAAACATTAAATAGCCGCAATGCTGATGACTTCTTTTTGTATTCACACACAGTTAGAACAGCTGTACCTAATAAAGTATGTTCACAGTGTGGACGGCACTGAGCTGATCAATCATGGAACAAACTGGATCATCTCACTCTGAATGTTAATTACTGATGTAAGCTCTTTATGACGTCACCCTCCACAGACCAACACATTATTTGCGTGATTTTTTATTTCTAAGTACAGATTGAACATTGATCATTTTCATTAGCTTCTATTTCTTTCCCTTCTTTTGTGACAACACTTCTCTCTTTGTAGTCAGCACACTTATAACCATGAGTGCATACAAACCGTTCCCACCAAGTGGATGGACTGAGAATGACGACTGAAAAGAGTGAAGAAACTTTGGAAAGTTTGCTTGACGTGTGAGAGAAAGAAAAAAAAAAAAAAAAAAAGACATTTTGAATCAAAGGGCTGTTGTTCCCACAAAAGTTAAAGAGGGAATAAACTGTTGTGTCTCATAAAAACACACCAAACAAAGCAATAGAAATGTCACAGACCCCATTTTCATAGTGTGTGACAGCTCAGATCTCGATAGCGTGAGCTCAGGCGCAGGTCAGCATTATATATCCCTCCACTCTTTGGAACAAATCACACTTTCCGGCTGCGTGGGTGCTTTTTCTCCGATTTATTTCTTCTCCACAGACACAGAACAGTAGAACATCGTCATGAGCACAGATGTTAGAATCATTGCTGGCTAAATACAGAGAAACACTGCGCTACAGTTTTACATTATTGCATGAATTGATGCCCTCATCTTACATGTGCAAATATTCACGGAGGGACTGGGGGGGATGGAGAGGAACATTTTAGCAAGGTGGATGGGTGGATGAGGCCAAAAAAACGTAAAAAAAAAAAAAAAGTAGATGAGAGAGGAGAGCTAATAAGGAGAGGAGGAGGGATTTTTACATTACTACGCTCACTCATGCCGACCCACCGCTTCATCTCCGTCTCCTCCAGGAGGTTCAAATACTGACTGATAAGCAGGGAGATGCAGCGAGGCGGGAGAGCGGGGTGACATCACCACGGCGTCGCTGCTCGGTGTTGATGCATAGATCAAAAAGGTCTTTTGTTGTGAGAGGTAATAATAGAGCCAAAACGTTGGAAAAAAGGTTCAGATTCTGTGACCTAGTTAATGTGAACATCGTGGAAAGAACTCTTTAATGTCAGGCTCTTCGTTCAGCTTCACTGTTTTTTTTACAAGACCACTGTGATGCTTCTTCCTTTACAACTGTACATGATATGCGACTTTCACTGGTCGGGGCGTTTAAACATTCAGTTTGGATTCAAAACGGGCGCGAAACTGACTTCAAATCCAGCCTGTTGGAGAGGATTGATTAAGCGTTGCTCTCATAGCGAAGCTGTAAAATCGTGTTTGTTATGGCGACGCACCCTCGTCATTGCACATACGACATGCTTTTTCCATTGTTCTTATGTGTGCTTATCTCAGCAGGTGTGTTATTAATGCTTTGTTTGACTCCAAATCGACTTGCGTACACGCAAATCTGGGCAGATTTATGCAAAACACACAATAAATGTGCAACCGGAGGTCTCCAGAGTCTCTTATTAGTCCGGCTAATTTCACGTCATTTGACAAGAGAATTATTTCATAAATTAATCAGCAAAGCCTCAGAAAATAACACCACATGCCTCCATTAGAGCACCATGTAATCCCATTTACACCTAGCACAAAAAAAACAAAAAAAAAAACAAACCCCATGCGCGCAGTAATCTGTGGCTGCTCCTGAAAAAGACAGGGTTGGAAATTGCTCCTCTGACAACCGTCTGGAAATGGTTCAAGAAGCCACCTTAAGACTCTGTGACTGGTGCACCTGGAGAAATGGGAGAGCAGGCCGAGCCCAAACGTTTGAGCAAGTCACCGGAAGATCCCCAAATAAACCCACAGGGACAAAAGGACTGAGTAACAGAACCTGAAACGAAGAGAATCTGAGAATCTTACAAACAAAACTAAACCATTTGCCATTACTGATACAGTAACAGTATTTCACTTTAGTGCAAGGTGAGATGCGTCCGTCATGTCTTTTGTGTGCCAACTTTCTCAGTTTGTGCTTCTCCTATTGTGAAAATACTTGTGTGAAACAGATACAAAACAAAAGAGTGTGATCCCTTGTCCTTCACCCTGTGTGTGTGTTTTGTTTTTTTGTTTTTTTCAGAGAACTATTTTCAAACTCGGATCTCAGTTTGAACGCTTACAGTGATCACACATTCCCAGAATGCACTGTGACAAATGTGCTAAAGAAAAATATTGTTCCCGTATGAAAAAAAAAAAGCAACAACAATGATTTGATAAAACATCCGCAAGTTAATTCCTCTCTGTTCAAATTGTGCTAGTCACTAAGAACATTTAGTTGTCAAAGATAAAAACTTGAATCTAGTCACTTTATATCTATCAGGCAATGTAAAGAGCAGTGAAATGGGAACATTGTTGCATTTAGTTGTACAGAGTTGTTACAGCCGTGTTAGTTTCACACATTAGCTCGCTGCAGTACGTCACATTTTAAATGAGCGTCTCGGCAGTGGAATGTATCACAATTAAAAAAAAAGAAAAGAATCTCATGTTATTCTAAAATATTGAACATTATTGAAGATGTTGCACAAGTTGACAGGAAGTTGCTTTGCCTGAGCTAATCACTAACACAGAGTAGTTACTTTTGGGAGAATTTAATATAGTTTTAATTAGTTATTATGTCATGATGTTGGGCTGATCTTCGCACCGTCAGGTGTCTGGATTTGCTCCGTGTCTCCCCAGTGTAACCAAGCAGAATATGTACAAACTGGGGGAGGCACAGACGAGAAAGATTTTTTTTTTTTTTCCTCCACCTCTCGCTTCATCTGAATCCAATT
>OMNM01064969.1:21056-34458 GCA_900302745.1 Parablennius parvicornis | reverse complement strand
GTCTGACCCCGGGAAAGGTCAACTGTGACACGTATGTTTACTCAGGAAAACAACCCGAGGCTGGAAGGTCTTGTTTTATCAGATGTCTTCAAAAGAGAGCGAGAGCGAGAGAGAAAGAGAGCGAGAGAGAGAGAGAGAGACAGAGAGAAGAGAGAGAGAGAGAGAGATAGCTATAGATATATAAATTTTTTTTACATTATTCTACTATATACAGCATGCAGACTTTATTCCAAGTATTACTGCTGGGTGTGTGTGTGCAGGGAAACATAAAAGTACATTCCAGCATTCCAGGATCATTTTAATAAGGAAGTAGCTGATTGGAAATAAATCACTTCATCTTAAATAAATGCAATATTTTTTCAAGCTTTGGAGTGTTGAGAGCCTGAGGACCCTGAAGGAGGGAAAAAAAAAAAATAAAATATGTCTTTCCATTTGACACCATTAGCAAGTGTTAACACATAACCTTTGGCAGCACTGGCCAGGCGCTCCACACCATTTTAGGCATCTTCCGCAGCAGCGATGCCGAGTTAAGGACTTGGACAGCTGGATAGCAGAAATGAGGCAGAGGGCATACTATTGGGTAAAGTGAAATGAACATATCTGGCCGTGGGATTCTATGTTTGTATGTTTCCAACGTGACCCTGAAATGCAATGTCTCTGGGCAAGCATTTTTTTTTTTTGCCCTTTGGTCCATCATTGTTTTTGGACAAAAAAAAAAAAAAAATCATGTTTTTTTTTTTTTTTTTTTTTTTTTTCCACCTCTCATTATACCCTTGTGGTGCAGAGAAGAGAAGAAGTATTTTACAATAAATATGTACACCCAATGTAGAATATTTTGGACCACCACTCGTATGACTGTTTGGCTTTATGGAGTGGGCGGGAGATTGTAATAACAAAGCTGAAAGGATGATATTAAGATAACCTTGGGAGAGAAGCGATAACGCAGCCATGGGCATCTGTCCTTCCTGCTCTCACTAACCCACTGTGACATTTTGAGTGAGGAACAACTCAACCTACAGCACTTATCACTGAATATTTGCACTTTTTTTTCATGCGGCACTCAAAGGGATGCAGTTTATCTTTCTTTTTTTTTTTCGGCATTGCACAGTTCTGGAAATCACTTTCTCCGTCAGCTCGTAGTGTGATGTGTTGTTACCCATTAGAGGATGGCGAGGTAATCCTGACAAATACAATGAACAAATCAAGGGCATTAGCGCTGTGATGTGCAGTCGATAATATTTGGCTTCATTAATTCCCGTGCCCTGAGATGACATCCCGCCCCTATTAGGTTTGAAATCTCATCCCCTTCTCCTCTATACCTCAGCTGTGGCTCAACCAAGCAGCCAAGCAGATAATACGCTGTGAGCTCTGAAACATGTACCATTATAATTAGCTTTGTCAGGTCCTAGCCCCTACAACCCTCATGCAGATAATATGATAATATGTCTTCATAACCAGCTGACCTTACATGCTCAATATTTCTCCCCTTATGAAGATTACATGTCAATAAAGTAATTGAGTCCCGGGGTGTGTGGCAAGTGAAGATTTAGGTTATTGGACTTTTCGGGGCAGTGATGTACGAGCGTTATTATTCTACCTGTCAGGAGATGTGCAAGGGCTGAGGACAGTCCGCGAGTGTCAGCGGTAAAAAGGAGCGGTGAGGAGAGAAGAGGGGCAAAAAAAAAAAAAGAGAGAGGGAGGCAGAGATAAGGGCAAAGAGAAAGACGAAAGGGGAGGGGAGGGCGCAGAAAGAAATGAAGTGAACCAAAGAGGAACACAGACAGGGGAGAGTGAGGGAGACGGAAATGAAGAGAGGAGGAGGGAAGAGTGCGGAGAACAGAAGAGGCAAGCTCATTCCTCACGAGGAGAGACAGATCCACAGTTAATCATTCTCTCATACCTTCATCTCTCTGTCCCCTCCCTCACTCTCTGCATACGGACAGGGGATGTGTCATATTAATTAAAAGAAATAGAGTTACAGTGGAGCCATTCATCTGAACGGGCCACCGGGAGGCCAGAGGGGCATGAAATATTCCACACAACACAAACCCATCATCACCGCCGTCTCACACCTGATTGGCTACTGTGGACTCATCAGTTTAAATTCTGGCAGGAAATGACGGCATGTACTGTGATACGACCATAAATTTCCACTACATGATGTCACCAGGAAGACGATTTTCATCTTTTTCGGCTTCAAATTTACAACATTTTTAGGGGGTTCTCATTCATAACTGTGACAGTAGGTACGCAGTTTTGTGAATAATTAAGTTGACATAACCAGTTTAAATACCCTTTTTCAATTATTTAATCAGATGTCACATGCAGCTTAGCTTTAACAAAATATTGTATAAGAACATACTTTTACTAAAAAAAACTAGTCAACTTATTTCCAGCTTATATCACCAGTCAAGTACAACTAAATACATTTAATGTAGTTAATACACCACATTAGTTTGTATGGGCACAATATACTGTCGTGTATGTTGACCAGTAGACCTACAATGTACTACCTGTGTCTTGTAAACAGTATTGTTATCTATCATGTAACTTTGAACTAAATAGGACAAAATGAACTAATTCCTAAAGCTACAATCTATTTTAGAAGAGTTTAGGGTTTTATTTTCAAAATTGTCATATCTGAACAACAACAAATATAGTAAATACCATGACAGTTATAATAAAAAAAAAATTTATATTTATGATATTAATTAGTTCTGATAAATTCAAATGTAATTTGTGCTCACCAATTACTTTATTCGGCATAAATCTCAGCCCACCTTGCTCCCTATGTTGACACTTAAATGCAACCGTCTGAGTTTAGCTCTTACTGTTGCTAGGCTAGTTACTGATGAACACCAAAAAACATGAATTCCAGATTTTTGGACTACACTGGCCCCGCTTAAAATTCAAGAGAACAAGGAAGAATTACCACAATAAACACAGGGCTAACATTCAGAAAAGTTTTTTTTTTTGTTGTTGTTTTTTTTTTTAATGACAGAACAGGGACCATATGGTTCTATTGGACAAAAATATAGTATGTTTTGAGGGAATTTGTTTCATACTGTTGACATGAGGTCAGATCACCAAGCTCCTGATCTTATGGGCTTCTTTCAGTTTCAGTTAATAGATTTCTTACTTAAAACACATGGTGTCAACTTTTTTTTTGTTTTATTTAATAGTCTCAACCCAGCACAGCCATTCACTCACTCACAATGCATTTTGCTCATATTTGGCTTTATACCTTTGACATTTGCTTGCTCTTGCGGTCATCTTCAGTGTTGCCTATCATGTCTGGATTACGTGCTGATTCTTCATTTGCAGTCTTTGTACAATTGTTAATTTTCTTTAATTCTCTTTCAAAACATCTCACCAGAATTTTCTGCTTTTCTGTCACACTGCACTTACAGACAAATTTTTACTAAATACCATATGTCAAGGTAGCATTTTCACCGTCATAATTTGACTGTCAGCGCTTGAGACAGAGGAAATGGGATGTGAAAATGAGTGTGGTCGATTAAGGTCCAACAATGAAGGTTACACACATTTCAGCTGCAAGAAAGACAGAAACCGGCGACTCACAAAGGCAGGGCGGAGGAGCAATGTTAAAGGATATTTTACCATGTCCTTTTGGATTAGGCCCGGAGATTGATATCTTCCAGTCAGATGAAGCTCTGATGTGAGTGATCCAGCCCTTCCATCATTGTGACATGAGGCTCTTGGCTAACGCTCATCCGTGTTGATGGGCACACCCTGCGCCACAAGGGCCCTGGCTAACTTACCCACCTTCCTCTCTCCCCCGTCTCTTTCTGCCTCACTCTGCCATCTCTGTTCTTTTATTTCTGTTGCCCTTCTCTCCTGTTTTCTGTCACCATGTCATGTCCAATCACTGTTTGGCTGGCCAGGCACTCAGTCGGGCAGGCAGGGAGCAGGGGCCCCAGGTAGAGAACTGCCTAACAGGCGTCAGGATGGGCACTGAAATGACTCTAATAATGGGGTCCCCGTGTGGCCCAGACTGGCCAGTCAGTTAGCAGGGCCAGGATGGAGAGTAATAAGTGTTTGATGTCTGCAGGGGAAGGAAGTGTGAAGGAGTAGAGCCAACCCCGGTGTACCGTGGTCAGGCAGGTGCAGCCAGCCAGGGTCTGAGAGGGGACGACTGCAGAACAAGATGTCAGATTAGTATTGATAAGTGTCACGCTAGAGGTTGCGAGGCTGTTTGTTTAAGAGAGTGTCTCCGAGTGGTAGCAGCCACGCGGTAATTGATGTCTAGATCAAAGAAAGGCTAGACAACAACCTGACGTGGCTGTTGCTCAGTGAAGGGCAAGAGCTTTGTGAAACAGCCGCTGTCACCTATATTGTGTGGCGAAGGAGGAAAGTACCACAAGATGTGTGTGCCTAAATTATCAACGCATGTTTATATGCATGTGTAAAACTCCGGCAGCAGTAACTCTCACGGCTAAATTCGCTTGCCGTCTTTGATTTGATGGAAATTGCCACTGACAGGCAACGAGGTGCCATTTTGTCCACTGACGCGTGAAGTCCATCATTGTCTATGTAGTTGAGTTTAGTTAACATGGCACTTAGCGACTGACATTTCTTTACAGCCAGCAAAACACTGTCATTGTCATGTCATTTATCTTTTGCCGGCCAATTTTCGATGCATTCCTTGCTGAACGCCTCACTGAGCTCCAGGAGCTTCTTCTTCTTCTTCTTTTTTTTTTTTTTTTCTTAACAGTGGAGCTAGTTTCAGTGCCCTCTAAGTATAAACTGCCTGCAAGTCCTGATATTTGAGGGAGTAGGTCACCCACCACCTTCCTCTGATAAAGCCACAGCTGTCCTTTCCAGTACGGGTATCTGGTAACAAGCTACTTCCCTTTGAACAGTTTTATGTGGTTGTAATTGACCTGACAATGGGGTTCATTATGCAGTCCCTTTCATGCTGTTTTGCCTGATAATTATTATTTAATGTGTTCGGATGGAGAGCATCATTAATTCATCCCTTCCTCCAATGTCAAAGAGATGAACAGTGAAGTTATCACTCTCTGGTGATTAATATTATGCTCTTTTGTTATTGAATCCTGTCCCAGTGATTAAACCTTCATTGAATGACTCACCAGCCGCTCTTATTAACAGCACCATTAACGAATACAGTCAAACCTCTAATTGCAGTTTTCACTTGTTCTTTCTATTTTGGTCAGAGGTTTGAACCACTTATCAGTGCTTTTCTTTTAATTAGAAATCCTGGGTGTAATGAAGAACACAATCGATCAGTGTCAGGTCATGTGGTGTGCTTGTGTGGTGATTTGCGATCCACATGTTAAGGGAGGAAAATGAGCGCTTATGATTACTTGCATCATTAGATGTTTGGTGTGCCCTCAAGGGTGGACGAACTCTTAACAGTAAATAACCGGCTTGTCGATGTTTGTGCTCACAGGAGAGATTTGTGTGTACTCATAGAGTATGTGTGTGTGTGTCTGTGTATCTTTTTTTTTTTTTATTGGACATGCAAGGTGTTGATAGCGGATGCCTCTACCGAGGCACTGATGACTTAGTAAACTGGCCGAGTCCCCCACCTTGGGGCACGCTGCTCTTATCTCCACACTCCAGAGCTCCTGTAACCAGTGTTCTCTTCTGGAATAAATGTCAGTGAAATTAATTTCACCTTTTTTTCATCATTATTTTATTATTTCATTATTATTTTCATTTTTCACACACATACCCACACACACACACGCACACACACAACCACACACACGTGCACACGCACACACACAATTGTGATCTCTGTCCTCAGTCAAAATTTATGTGCCCCAGAATTCAATTTCCTTCTCATGCTCATAAGCTGGAAGAACAAAGACTGATAACTGACAAGCATTTATCTGGTTATAACTGTAATTTATCCATCAGTGAATAATGTCATCCTCAATGTAAAGTGTTTGATTATAGCCATTTAGCAAGCTGACCGTCACTTTTCATACATGAAATGATGCTGCTGATAAGCTCAAAACATACCAATACATACAGTACACACTGCATTGCATCACTGTTTAAGAGATACTTGTTTTTATTGTTTGAATCTCAGTTTATTTGTTCGGTGACAGCCTTAATAACACAACTATCCTCTTCTATAACAGTAGCTCTCACTCACTGGAACTTATAAAAACATACAGAATGTGTTATTGTTGCACTTCAAGGAGAATCATGTGGCAAAATCTACCCGGTATTGATCAGGACCCGGTGAGCCACAACCCAGCAACCTTTCTCTGACAGCCTATCAGCCTGTGGCAATAGCAAATCTTTCAACTCTCCATCTTTCATACACACACACATCTACACACACACACACACTAACTATTTTTTATTGTCTGTTGGCTTTCGGTGTGTGTTGTTATTATCTGAGCCATGCACCCACTGTTCGTAAATCTTTCTGTTTTGGTCTCAGGTTCTTTCTTCCACTGCAATACGCTAATACTCTACACTACAATAAGCAAAAACAAACACCTACTCTAGACTAGTGCTACAGCAGTGAAGGCAGAAGTACATTATAATATGGTGTATAACATTAAAGCTCAAGCATGTGACTATGTGCATTAATACATTTTTAACTCCTGTTTGGAAAATAAGGATAACTAAATGGCGATTTGAAGTCTTTTTGAACTAGTTGAAACTCATGTTAAAGAAATGATACAGAAAATTGATCATTTAGGTCAGAGAAAACCAGTGAGAATGTCCAAAAATGGAAACAAAAATAGTGACATATTGTCCACACTATTGACAATACTGCATCTGTCAAACATTTATCATGAAGACGAGAAAGTCATAATTATTTTCGCCCGCACCATCAGCTGCTTTTCCAGAACCTTCTGAGAATTGCTCCCTTCAGCATCGGCCATGTTGCTTTTAGCTCATGCTAAGCTTGGTTCATTCTCTTCATCATTATAAGAGTTTCTCTGCTTTTCATAGTCCCTCGCAAGTTTTTCAGATACTACAGGCTTTCTTTCTGATCGCCTGTATACACCACATTTTTTTCAATTTCAGTTTAAATTCTTTAGTATATCTCTACATTTTTAACAACATTGTGCTTACTTCATCAGTTAAACTGTTATTGTTGCAGCATTCTGTTGTCATACAGTTACATCTAGTAATCCCTGATGATAGATGCCAGTATAATTTTGCCATATATATATGTCACTTCTAAATTTAGGTCACATAACCAGCCAATAAAGTGAAAAGGTGCCATGCAAAGTCCAGAAACACTTGTATTTTTTGTACCGAATGGTAAATACGACACCTCTATAGGTTGTTTTCGTGACATTAAGCAGTTTTGAATCATTTTACGCTGTTAATCATAGTCACCATTCACACACACACAGTTACATTCTTCAATAAATGTGCTGTTTCACCAACCTCAGTGACTTGCTGTGAATTCTTGGTTCGTTAAGAGTACTCCTTGTGTTGGAGGCTGTGTAATCCCCCCCTTCCATCCCTCCATCTCTCTGCCTTCTCTCCAGCCTCTGCGGTTGTGAAAAATGGGCCGCATTTCCCTGATAGCCTGTGTGAATGTGGTGAGTATAAATGGCTAATGAATTACAGATGAACACTGACGCAAATTAATCTTCCTGATGTCCCAGGGTTATATGGCAGCTATTTAAAAGTTTAATCAATACGCTGAAGTTGAGAACATGCAGGCGCTGCAGTTGTTTGGCCGCAGTAAACGGCCAGGAGGGGAAAAGGGAAGGCATAAGCCGAGGGCATGCATCAAGATGACAGCTATTTATGTTTAATAGACTAAATATTTTTCACTAGTGGGGGACAAATGTCACTTTAATTCGTAAAGTTACAAGCAGGAGGTTTGTTTGAGACCCAAGAGGTACGAGTGACACTTCAGTTTTTAAAATGGTTAACTAATATACAGAAGAGTCTATTAGTGAGGCAAAGAATGATTTCATATCAATGTGTCAAATCAAATCTTCAGCTGCACCACACCAAAAAAAACAAAATGCTATGATAGTCTTCAAATTGAACATATCAGGATATTTTACCCAAGTAAATCGCTTCTTTGTCGCCACGTTTCTTACGGTCTGTAGTGACAGTTTATTCAGTCAATACAATCAAAAAACGTACACAAAAAACATGTGATTGAGGTTAATTGGTGACTTGCTATTGCGATTCCATGCGAATGTTAGTTCTTTGTCCTGTGATGTGTGGTGACCTCTTTTTGACATCAAAAACAACATTTAATGACCTTTCAAAGTTGTTGCTTCCCAACTTTTAAAACCTATATAGAGTCATCTTCAGTATGTAGATGGTTGAGAGTTATTTAGGAGAAATTGCATGGTGTTTCAGAAAAGTCGTATATTCAGGCATCTTTTAATTAAAGTCAGCTAAGCTCTGGTTACATATATCAATTAAATTGAAAGGTGTTCTGTATTTGCCGTCCTACACTGTGAAGTTAAGTAGGAGCAAATGCATATTCCCATATCTATTCTACGCTTAACTTTGATATATTGCCTCTTGAGTAGCACAGTAACATCACTGTTTATCTTTCTCTTTCTAAGTGACAGACCCTGGGGAGAAAAATATACTTAGTCACTGTTTCACAAAAGCCAGCATACCAGTGCAAAGTGAAACAATTCAATTTCTCTCCTCAGAAATGTGCTGTGTGTGTGCCAGCCGACCTCTCGGTAGGCTGAATCACAGTCCACTGGCTGTTAGTTTATGGGACGCAGGGGGGTTATCTATCTGCTGGCTTCCCTATAGAGAGGAGGTGGTGACTCCATCTCATGACGTTGGGCTGAACTGATAAAAGGACAGCCGGAGATGGATCGTGTCCACAATAATAGCCCTGGCTCACAGCAGCCTACGCCCCAAGCTCATAAGTCACTCGCACCAACTCTTATAGGAGCCTGCCCCCAGCATCATCTGACCCCATCCCCCACCTGCCCGACAGTGTTATTTTAGCCCTTGGAGATAATACAGAAAGTGTAATTGCATTGTTAATTGGATTCTTCATCTTTTCGTTTTTCGTCCTTGGCGGATGTTGGAACCTCTGATGAAATTGTTGGGCTAAGTGGCCAAACTGGAGACGGAAAATGAAAAATACAGCAAACAATCAGAATTAGAAGGCATAAGAGAGCAGGGAAAAGAAGAAAGACCGAGTGGAGGCAGCTGAGACAAGAGGGGAGGATGGATGTGGAGAGGGGACGGGACAAGAAACGAGGAGTGGAGGGAGTGAATTCATGCCGGGAATAGATAACCTTGATGTTAAAAGCTACATCCGCTGGATGTGTCTTTCTGTGACATATTGATGGCCCTTGAAAAGAGTCAGGCTGATTGTATGCAGGGAACAATCATTAAACCCACTCCATCTCCCTCCTCTCCCTGACTCCCTCTGTATTTCTCTTGCGCTCTGATTTGAATGCAGAGTTTTGAAGAACCATATTTGAGAATGAAATAACACCAGTACTGTCATAAACCCTGATTGTTTGTTGGCACTGTTTATGAGGAATGTAGAAGAACATGAATACTCACAGTGGAAGTTGAATTTCATGTGATATACAAAATGTCACTGTTATTTTCAGAATTCTTAAAATAGATAGATAAATCTAAAATCACTGTATGCTGGTCATTTAAGTTTAGTTCAGGCTCCACTTATGGCCTAAACTGATCTCAACTTGGCCACACTAGTAAAACTTTAGCAAAGCAATCTGTGACTATTGAAATCCCCAAAGTTTTCCCTTAGTTTTTATTACAAATGGGAAAAATGTACATTTTCATGCAAGTTTGTATACTGTAAAGTGCTTCACAGAAATATTAAGACAGTGGTTAAAAAAAAATTTTAAAAAGTAACTCCTAGAGGTGTAACTACAGTCTGTCGTGACCTTGACACTAGCATTGCACTACCGGACAGAATCTAGTTACAAATGATGACTCAAATGCAAAGAAGCCAGTATGTGCAAATACACCTTTTGGTGAATTAATAATTTATCTAAAGTTTATTTCTGGGAATATAAGGACCTGCTGTTTGTTTTCAACAGTGTGG
Source organism: Parablennius parvicornis (assembly GCA_900302745.1). Lineage (NCBI taxonomy): Eukaryota > Metazoa > Chordata > Actinopteri > Blenniiformes > Blenniidae > Parablennius > Parablennius parvicornis. The sequence goes on along the minus strand of OMNM01064969.1, from coordinate 24,416 downwards.
ATAGAAGACAATAATTTTAATGAGGATCACAAACAATTTGCATGCATTGTCAATTAAAGAGTCATTAAAATATTGATCCACATGTTGCCACTTTCCAGATAAGATTTAAAAGAAGGCATAGCTCAACCTTTTGTAACAAGAAAGACTCCTTTGGCTTGTTGCCTAATAAAGATGTTTAATCTGTAATCCATTATAAAATACTTGAGTTCGCCTACGTATCCAATTAACCAACACATTGCGGAGGAAAGATGATTGCTCCAAAAAGGAGACACATAAAACTTTTAAGTGTATACCAGGTGCCATTCACATCATCAGATTGATGAACAGAATTTCCATTTTGAGTTCGCTCTTCCTATAACACACAGGTTACAATGTTGACATAGGAATCACTCAAAATGTGGGCGGAATCACCAAATGTATTTATTTGCGTGTTGCAGGATTATTGCAGAACAAAGTTTTTGATGGATCAGGTGACGTCACGTATGAACAATAAAAGTGCATGACAAAGGTTTTATAGAGCTGGCTTTGCAGAATCATTGCTTTCCACAGTTGACTGGTTTCCAATGTCATTGGTTACAGCAAACATTAACACCCAACAAAAATTATAGTACAGTACTTGTAGATATCATCCAGTTGGAAGAAGTTATTGGCTGGTGTTTTGTGGAAACATTTGGCTTCTGGTAAACCCAACCACATTAGAAATACATTAAAAACCTAAATGAACTTTGACTGGAAAAGTGAAATTTTGCTGGCTGGAGGACGAGTTCTTTTCAATTCAGTTAGCTTTGTGCTAATCTTCATATCAGCATGACCTTCCTCTTTCTGAGGGCATATCTGAACTTTAACAAAAGAACACAATTAAAATTGCCATCTGGAATTATGTCAGGTATTGAATTTTCAGAACTGAAATGTGATTGATTGAAAATAGATTTGGTTTTGTATGTAATGGCCCTGTAATGCTATAAAAACAATGTGTATCACTCACAGTAAAACATCGGCAAATTCTAATTGAGTTTTACCTATATAGTACATTTTAATACACACTAAACAGCCATTCACACACGCTCACTTACACATCAGGAGTCCCAGAAGTTTACCAGGTTACCCAGTGACAACTGGGGATTGAACCATCAACTCTGGGATTAGAGTAAAGCCTGGTCTTTCAACTGATCCACAGCCTCTAAAGAAATGGTGTCTGGAGGGGAAGGTTTTTTTATCGACTTCATAGTGCACAGAGCTGATTTCTTCCCCACCCTTATTGAAAGTACTTTATATATAAAATGATGTTTTCACAAAAGAGAACTGCTGTTGCCATAAGTGCTGGAACGATGTTGGAACACTGTACATATGAGACTCCGTACAGTTAGCTTACTCACACAGTGGCAGAATGGCCCATAAAGCCCCCCAGGGAGGACACATGCTTTGGGTAATCAGCTCTGAAAAGACCAGACTGTCTGACGGTGAACCTGCACTGCAGCTCCCACCAAGAAAGAGACGCAAGATACTGACTCTGCAGCCTTTTTAATAAAGACAAGGGGGTTAGTTTCTCCACTTAAAAACAACAAGGGGCTCCAAGATCTATGCAGTACAAAGGCCAGATTGTTCCACCGCCAGAGCATGATGGAAATATTAGCCTCTCCATCACTTTGCTAATCTGTCACTTTAATGGCTGCTCCCACTGTTCTCACTGTGTGTTGTGTTTGTGTGCCGGGGATGAAGGTGTGTGCGCAGTTTTGTGATCATGTCTATGGTTTGGGGAGTGTGGGTGTTGATTCAAGTGTGCTCATCCAGGATATTGTAGACTACCAGATTTTGGCACTAAGATACTTGTTATTCAGTACAAGTTCATCAGGTAGAACCCCACAGGCATTAGCGAGGCCACGGCAGGCATTATGTAAGAGCTAGTTTGGCTTAGTTATTCCCTTCGCTGTCTCCAACCTCCCCATCTTTCTCTGGGTTTTCTCTTGTAATAAGAGCAAGCTCTCGCTGTGAAGGGAACGCCGCAGACTGAAGTACACTCACGCACAGAACACACTGGCTAATATAGTGCTGAAATGTAGATTTTCCATATCGATGCACTTTTTCACCCACTGGGAAACAGACCTCATCCCTGTTCTTTGTTCTTCTTTTTCCTTTAATTTACTTTCCCTTACGTCCATCGATCGCACACAAAGTGTACATATATATTAGTGCCACCGGAGAGCTTCAGGTCGTACATTGTCCGGGGCTTTCCGATTGGTGAAGGAGAATCACCGAATGTGTTCATCTTGGATCTTTCTCGGTCCCCACGGGCTAGTGACGAGCTCAGCAGAGTGTGAAGGCTCGAGGGGCCTTTAGCTTTAGTTCCTTCATCTGTGAAGGTTATCTCTGAAAGGCTTTGGTTGCAACCTACAAATATATCCCCTCTAGGTAATGTCTTTTAGGAGCCTTGGTTTTGGTACCTCAGTGGGTAATCTCTTTAAGGAGGCCCCACTCCTGGAGAGAGTGAGTTTCTCGCTGGGTAAGCTGTGAATATGTGAAAGGCCCCTGCGCCCATGTGATCAGAGCGCTGCGAGACACCCCGAGTCCTGTGGTGTCAGGCCCAGTCTCCAGCCGCGGCACCTATATCCCCAGGCAAATCACTGCAGCTGGAATTCATCCCCACAGCCCCCCTGACGCCGCCGCCCCAACCGCCTGACTGTCAGAGCTACATACACACACATACACATACACACACACACGCTCATACACGTGTATACTCCCCGTACACCAGGGGAGCAGGCAGGCACGGAGCTGGTCCCGGATTTTATCGGAGGTGACAGCTTCTCACACTTCAGTGTTTGGATCACCTCAAGTAGCTGGGCTATGAGGGGAAATGAGCACTGCTCCACTACAAAGTCCAGATTTAGATTGACTGAGCTTGTCCTCGGGCCTGTGGGCTTCTGCTGTTGCTGTACTGCTCCTCCGCCTGACAGAACACCCACCACTGCTGCGAGGGACTGGTGTGTGTGTGTGTGTGTTGGTGTGTACGTGTGTGTGTGCGCGCGCACGTGCGTGTGTACTGCATATGTGTGCAGATATATATGTGTGTGACTTGGTTCAGCCTACTTTGAAGAGTCAGAGAGTGTGGGGGGGAGGGCGGCGATGTGTCAGGTTTGGTTAGAATTGAGGGTGGCATCAGAATATGCTTGGCACTAATATGGCACCAGTATCTCTGTCCCCGTCTCTGCTTTCTGTCACTTAGTTGCCATTCTCTCCCCGCCCTTGACAATGTCTCTTTGGATTATGTGATTGGACTTACCACTTGGAGCACAGCTCATCCCTCTCCAACACCGCCTCTCCCATAAGTCTCTCCTTTTCTGCCCCTGTGTCTGGCCTGCC